>JAKELI010000149.1:0-96931 GCA_021525025.1 Lactarius hengduanensis | reverse complement strand
ATGCACCCCCTGAGCGTCGCGAATCTGAAAGGGGTTATATGGACTCCCCTGTTGTGCTGGTACCCGTGGGGTGGCGGTGTTTCCACCCTCTGTCGGGAAATTGGACTGTGGCTCTCCGCACGGGTATCTGCGGAGCGCGGGTCTCGAGTAGTTGCGACATAGTGAGAGGTTCCCATCCGAGGAGCATAGTGGCGGGGTTTCTTCGCTCGTCGTGGTGAGGGGTGATTCCCGTACGTGAGGTGCTCGTGAGGGGGGCAGGTGCTCTTGGGAAAGATACCGGTCGTAATCCCGGTCTTCTGAATCGCAGCTTCGTCCGTACGGGAAGGTGGTCGTGTCGGTATGTAGGTCGCAAACAGTTGTGCTTTCTATATGAGACGGCGTAGGCGAAGGACTGCGGGATGATCCCACTGCGGTGGTGGAGGTCGCATAAAGGAGGGATGGTACGGGGATACTGGACGACTGGCTCCTGGGTGAAGGGGCTGGGGAATCGACAGGGGTGTCGATGGCGCGTTCTGGACGATGAGGTCGGGTTGGATGGCAGTTGGGAGTAGGTCGTCGAGGACATAGTGTACTTCTACAGCGGGCATCGAGGTCTGGGTTGTATGAGTGGAATGGAGTGTAGAAGTAGGAGATGGGGACGTCCTTTCCAAAATCCCTGCGCTTATATGTGTTTCTCTAGCGGGGTTTGAACGTTTGAAGTTCCGAATTGCATCATCGGCGAAGACGTCATCCTTCGAGACCCACTGATTATCCGAGTCGGGGTATCCACGCCATTTGACCAAGTATTGCAATTTCTTGCTTCTGCCGAATCGCCGAGAGTCTAGAATCTTCTCGACCTCGTATTCCTTCTTCTCCGCCTACTAGATCCGGTGGTGGGCGCTGATAGTTTGGACCGTGTGTGGGAGTTTCGCGATAAGGGGTCAGAAGGTCCGTGTGGAACACTGGGTGAATGCTCCACTGCGTGGGAAGTTCTAGGCGATAGTTGACTGCGGACATCACCTGTGTGACCTTAAACGGGCCATGTCTCCTGGGCGCAAGCTTTGCGGTTGGCTGGTTGGTCCGGAGGGTGGCGCCCTCGAGCCACACAAGGTCGCCTATCTGGTATTTGGGCGTATCTTTATGTTTGATCCACCCCTGCTGCGCTTTGATCATCAGTTCCTGGGCGCGCGCTCTAGCCCTTCTGAATTGTTCTAGACGCAGCGCCACCTGTGGAATAGGGGAGGGTCTGTCCATCCAGTCAGCGCGAGGGTTATACCCCATGAGGACGTTGAAGGGAGAGGATCTCGTGGTTTCATTGGGCCAGTTGTTGTGCGTGAATTCCGCCATTGGTAGGTAGTGTGTCCAGTCATCTTGCCTCTCGTTGACCAGAAACGCAAGTACTGTTCTAGCCACTGGTTGGTGCGTTCTGATTGTCCGTCCGTCCGCGGGTGGTAAGCCGTAGAGATATTCTGTTCTATCCCCAGGATCCGGCATAGTTCGGGGGTGAATTTGGATGCGAAGCGCGGGTCTCTGTCGCTGATAATGCGCGCCGGTAATCCGAATCGAGAGAAGACGTGGGTTACGTACAGGGCGGCGGTTCCTTCTGCGCTTATTTCTTCCTGGCACGGGATGAATATTGCCGCTTTTGAGCAGTCGTGATCCGTTACTGTCAGTATCGAGTCACAGTTGTCAGAGACAGGAAGTTTGGTGATGAAGTCGAGTGCGATAGTCTCGAACGGGGCTGCTTCCTGTCTTGGGTAGATCGGTTGTAGAGGGGCGCGTGTAGGTCGGTTATTGACCTTGATCCATTGACAGTTTGCGCAGCCTTTGACGTAATCCTGTGCTTCTTGTCTCAGCCCTGGCCACCAGTAATATCTTTCGACCATTTGAATGGTTCGGCTTATTCCGGGGTGTCCGTGGACTGGAGGGTCGTGATGGGCTTGTATGATGCGTCGCCTTTCGTGTTGGTCTCCAGTGACTACGCGACGTCCCTCTTTGTACCAAGTGCCCTCGATCTTCTTCAGTCGATGCGGGTCTACCCACTTCCGGATTGCTTCTTCGTCTTGGATGTAGACGGGGTTGGTCGTTTGCATTTCGAGGACGTTGATGGTGGTTTGAGTGCGAACGGGGTTGTCTGTGGTATCGATTTCTGCCGCTCTTACGAAGATGTGATCTGGTAGAACTGTGATTTGTTTGTTGTCGTGTTCTCCTTGGTCGTAGTCAGGCCGTCTAGACAAAGCGTCTGCTCGTCCGTTTGCTGTCCCTTTGATGTGGTGAATCTCTATGTCGTATTCGGAGAGTTCGAGTACTTCCCTGGCCACCCGTCTACTGATCTTCTGCGGGGATCTCCAGTACTGTAGGTTCATATGATCAGAGAATACTTTGATCTTGTGCGGGGATCCTGCTAGGTATTGCCTCCAGTTTCGTAGTGCCTTGACTATAGCTAAAAGTTCTAGGTCGTATATATCATAGTTTCTTTCTGCTTCGTTAAGGGTACTGGAGTAGTAGGCGATGGGGTGTCGTTTGTTGTCTACTGCGCGTTGAAGGAGTACTGCTCCGACCGCATATCCCGATGCGTCTACCTCTAGTTCGAATGGTGCGTCCAATTCTGGGTGTTTGAGTACGGGTTCTTCAGTGACTATGATCTTGAGTTTGTCAAACGCTTGTTGTTGTTCTGTTCCCCATTGCCAATCGGTTTCTTTCCGTGTTAGTCTGTTGAGGGGTCGTGCGTGTGTGGCAAAGTTTCGGATGAAAGCGCGGTAGAAGTTGCAGAAGCCTAGGAATGATCGCACCTGTTTTACGGTTTTGGGGGTTGGCCAATCTCGTATTCCCGAAACTTTGACGGGGTCCATGCGAATCACCCCCTTTTCAATGATTACCCCCAGGTAATCGAGGGACGAGGAATGGAAGGTGCATTTCTCCGGTTTGAGGAAGAGGTCGTGTTGTTCCAGTAGGTCTAATATGTTGTGTATGGCGTCCGTGTGTGCTTGCTCTGTGGTTGAGGTGGCAACACCGATGTCGTCCATATAGACCCGAATAATGGTCCCTTTGGTTTCGTGGTACTCGATGAGGGGTTTGCATATGTGGTTCATCATGGCCTGGAAGGTGGACGGGGAGTTTGTCATGCCAAAGTACATAACCCGGGGTTCGAAGAATCCTCGTTTGGTCTTGAAGGCCGCCTTGTGTTCGTCTCCTGGTTTGATCCGGATGTTACAGTAACCCCATCGGACGTCGAACTTAGAAAATATCCAGCCCCCGCTGAGGTCTGCGATGAGTTCCGGTATAAGCGGGAGGGGGTATTGGTTGCGTATGGTCCATTTGTTGAGTTCGCGATAGTCCTGTACGGGGCGTAGTTTTCCGTCCTTCTTTTTGACAAAGAAAAATGGGGATGCGTACGGCGATTTAGAGGGTCGTATGTACCCTTTAGCGAGTTGTTCGTCGAGGAATGCGTCCAATGCTTTGTCTTCCGTTTGGTTAAGGGGGTAGATTTTGCAGTTGATGGAGTCGGGTGCATCTGGTTTGAGCTCGATCGCATGGTCCCAGGGTCTGGAGGGAGGAAAGCGTTGAGATTCCTCTTCGCTGAACACCTTGGCGTGACGCCTGTATTCCTGCGGAATTTCTGTTTTCTCCGTGTATTGTTGTGCCGATATGGCTAATTCCGTTGCCGTGGTCCGTATGTATACCGATTCGTCCTCTTCCAGCTCCTGTACGATGCCGTTTTTGTTCTCTTCATCTATTTTGGCGACGACTCGTCGGATTTCTGCGGTGACTGCTTTAAGGTCAAACAACTTTTTCGGGTTGACCGTTCGTATGATGATTGGGTACTGCTTGGTGTCCATGGTCGCGGTTGCCCAGTGTATGCTTGGTTGGAAGGTGGCGAGCCATGGATATCCTAGTATGAGATCTTCGCCACCGACATTAGTGACTAGGAACTGGATATCTTTGAGCTTTCCGTCAGTTTGCACGTTAAGGGCGACGAAGTGGGTGATTTTCCCCCCTTGGTTGTGAGTTCCGTCAATATTCCAAATATTGCGGGGGGCTTCTAGCTCCTGGGTTCCTAAACCCATTTTCTTGACGAAGTCCGGATGTATGAAGTTGTGAGTGGCTCCGGAGTCCACTAATGCTTTTCTTTCGGCCTTGAAGTTACTCGTGCGTATCGAAACTGGGACATGCATAGATCGATAGCGCGTTATGAACGACGAGTTACAATTTGAAGCCCTCACCCAGGCCGTTGGGTTCAGGCGCTCTGAAAATCCTGTCTCCCCATCATATCTTTTACGAACATCTCCTTCTCCTCCTCTGGTAGCGATGCGATTCTCCCCATGATGTCTTCTATGTTGGACTGGGAGGTTCCTCTGTTGGCGTGGACTGGTTCGTCCAAGTCGATGAGAGGTTCTTCGGCTACGCTTTGAGGGGCTGTGGGGATCTCTTCGATATAAGCTCCCCGGCCTCGATATGCCTTTCTGGGTTGGTTACAATCCCGTGAGAAGTGGCCCTTCTGGTTGCAGTTGTAGCAAATTACGTCCCTTGTGTTTATCACTCCTCGCCCCCCCCCTCTGCCGCGGTTGATAAAGCCCCCTCTTGGCGCATAAGGAGGGGCACCTTGAGTTGCGTTCCTCCACTGCATGGCGTTATGCGGGTCTGCATCCTCTGATCCCGCGAGGCGAGCGCGGATCCTTCCTGGGGTTGTGTCCATGGCATCAGGATGGTTTCGATATTGCTGCCATCCTTGTTGTCGCTGGGGCGGTTGGAATCGAGCGGGTTGGTTCTGGCGAGGTCGCTGCTGTTGTTGTTGGGGTTGCCTCCCAAAGCCGTCGACTCTTGCTTTTACGTGGAGGTACCTTTTCTGCTGCTCTATGAGCGCGTTCTTCCACTGCTGGTAGTTTGTGGGGCTGTGGAACTGGTAGGCATTGCGATATAGGTCATGGGGAACTCCTCTGGTGAATTTGTCGAGGACTAGTGGTTCGTCTAGGCGGTATTTAGCCTGTCGAACTAGTTTTTCGAATTTAGTGACGCTGTCAATGTCTGTCCCCGTCATCTTGAAGCCTCGGTCCAGTTCTACTCTTGCGCGATCTTGTTCCATATTGTCCCGGAACTGTCCCTTGAAGGCTAGCTCTACTCCGTTCCATAGCCATTCGTCGGTCTTGTTAGGTTGCGTGTCGAGCCATTTTGTGGTTTCAGTGGCCCATTCGTCGACGAGTGGTCCCTGTATGTAAGTGAGGAACATCATTGCTTTGATATACGGGACCCTCATGCTGCGGTTTGCGGCGTTGACTCCTGCGAATCGTCTCCATTGGGACAGGAATGGTTCTGCCTCGTCGCGATTTCCTGTGAATATTCTCGGCTCCTTTCTGAGGAATTTGTCAGTCTCGGGCAGGGGGTTACCAGGGTTCGGCGGTACGAGGTTTTCGTTATCTTCGTCATCTCCATGGCCTCCATTACCGTGGTCCCCGGGGTCTCCTCCAGGTGGTGGTCCTCCTTCTTCTCTTCGGGGGGTGGGTTGTGCGAATAATGCGGTTCTAGCCGCGACTTGTGTGATAGTTTCTGACATAGTAGGGATGGACTCAGCGATTAGCTCCAAGTGTGCTTCTTCCTCGGGGTTTTGGATGATGCGGATTTCTTCGGGGTTGCTGGCGAGAGATGGGGATGGTGCTGGTGTTTTGGGTGTTGGGGAGCGAGCGGGTTCTTCTTCTTCTCCGTCTCTTAATCCCCACTGGTCTCTTGTTACTACGTTGTTTTGTAGGATGTCAAGGTTGAGGCTTTTGCTAGCCGGTCTGATGACTTCGTATTTGTTATTGAGGTCGTTCCAGCGTATCTCGGTCCAGCAGGTGTTCTCGAAGTTGAACTCTACTGCGATGATTTGAGTAGTTCCTTTTCTGTCAATGTAGTAGGTGACGTAGCCTGGGTCCTCTGCGTCGTCTTTCCAGAACGCTGTTTCTAAGTATCGTTTTGGTACGTTGCGTTCTCCTCGTCTTTCGATGTAGTAGGGCCTGAAGGGCACCCAATAATCTCTTGTTGTTCTCGGATTGGCCACGATTGGGATCTTGGTCTTAATGTCACGTCTACCACAGACGTTTGCCTGACTTAGGTGTCTCGGGTTGTGGCGATCCGATTCGAGTAGTAGAGTCGGTTAGCAGGGGTCTCAGGATGATGAGCTGGATGAGGGAATAGACGTTCCTCTGGCCCTGCTTTATATCCGTGAAGATCGTCTCCTTGTTGTATTCCGATAGGTGGGTCGGAAAGGATCTTCAAGTCGTCCCAAGAGTCGTGATCGACGACGTAGAACAAGGTGTAAGGGCGAGCGACTCGTTCGTTGAGATACAGGAACACTCGGTGATACGTAGCGTCCAAGGGATATTCCACTGCCCACGGGGGACTCGGGATAAGTCACGGGGATCCCTGGTCTAAGGGGATATGCCGGACGACTCACTTAAAGGGGGATTCCCTCTAGCGTAGATGAGAGTAGAAGAGTGGTATTTCGAAGAAGACCAAGATACCGTTCTTGGTCTTCGCTCAGAACTATTTATACAGGTACGCGCGGGCTTTCAAGCGCCGCTCCAAGTACTACTAGCCTATAGCGTAAGTAGAGCAAACCCTAGTACCGCTATCCTAGTAGTGAGTCATGATCCGAGCCGTATCGTACACTATCACATGCACCGGAGCTTACCCGGCTGATTGATCAACTAAGTCCATGACTATATGCTGCTGACGCGGTGTCATACCCTTGTACGTCAGTGTCCACTTCCGGGCCGAAACACTCCGTTAGTCCGGACCGTAACAACTTGTCCAGCCCTTTTCTGACAGGGCAACCCTGTGGACATCAGGTAAGCGATCCACGGGCAGTCTTCAAAAACACCAGAAACGCTCACATGATCCCATCTTCCTCAAAGTATTCATCCTAAAGTATACATTTCCCAGAGAGAACAAATCCAGGCTTCAGACTGGACCCGCCTGTGGAGACACACTCAAGGACTGTGACCAGTTCAAGACTGGGACCCTGGAGCTTCGTGCGCGCTGATTGCTCTCGGGAGTACAGGAACCGTGTGTTGTCCATCTTCCTTCCACCACCTAACTGGATCCCTTTCTCATCCATATTATAGATGTTCTCCCATGGTATGTCTTTGTGGCGGATTCATTCCGCCGGAAGTCCGAGCGGCGGTAGTGTTCGCGCGTACCACGCTTGGTCTCGGGCTCATTTCTCACTTGCCCGACTCAATTTTTGGACCCGGCCCCTCAGGGGCATGTACGTTTCTGCCTCGTTCGTTCTCGCGCGTTCTACGATGTTCGCTACTATACGTTTTGCAGACTCGGAAGGCTGCTTCAAGCAGCAATGATGTATGTGCACTGTTACTATGACCTCACACTCTCGAAGGTTCCTGCGCGTTTCCCCTTCCATCTGAAGGATGATTTGTAGCCTCGAATGAGAGGCAAGCGCAACCGTCTCGTGGCTCGTATTTGATGTCTGGCTTACTGTACAGCTCCCCGAGCGACTTACTCATGTTTCTCGATCATTTTGAAAAAGTGTCTCATAGTATCATACTTGTACTTATAAAAGCGGCTCAAAAGGAGCCTCACAAATGTATCGAATCGTCTTGACTCGTTTATCCCCCGTCTGCCTCTAACGCGAATTGTGTTTGCTCGCGCTCGCATCCCATCTCGACTTAACCCTCTCGCGGTCACTTGCACGTGACCGCCCCCTATTACACCGGCGTTGTCCGTAACCTTTACCACCCCCTATTATGTTGGAACGTGATAAGTACGTAAGGACCTTATCTATAGCAGTTACGACACTACGATAGTATAGTTTCCTATTACGGTAGTCAGGATACGTACTATAGCGGGCGCAATACGCCCTCTGAGAAGGAGAAGCCCTATGGCTATCTCGAAGTGGTAGTTTACATCAGGCGTGTGTAAAAACGCGATATTGTGGACGCCTGTACTCATCACTTTTACGCAAATGGTCAGGGTAGGACCATAGAGTATAAATATCCTCCCATGGGGAGGGAGGCGAATAGATATTCACTCTCTTACTCACTTGTGCACCCTCTCCACCGCTATAGTCTCTCAACCTACTCAAAGGTGAGAACACCATTCCTGTTAGCTGCGTGCATTGCTGCGCAACATATTACACCAGCGTTGTCCGTAACCTTTACCACTTTGTCCTTTATAAAATCCCCTAGAAGCTGGAAATGTTGGCCGACAATTGTAGGATTGAAGCACTGTGCACGCTTTGGGTCTAGTCCAGTTGGCTGCCTCAACGCCAAATCGGGATTGCAGGTCAGGAAGGGATAGACCCAGTTTCTTGAAGGTAGTTGACGTTTCCCTGTTTCGTTTGACTTCTTTTGGAGGACTTGACTAAGATCCCCCACATGTGTTCACAGCATGCGCTTCGAGACTGGTCGCCCAGTGGCCCCCATGTAAGTGGCCCACTCGCAAATGGTCTTCTCTTGTGCTTCGTCAAGTAACTGATTCAATACTTGCGCTTTAGACCGGGGGGCATTGAGCTCTTGATACCGGCGTCGAAGTGTGTGGGATGAGACATCAAAGTGTCGTGCAGCCTGAGCGATTTTGTTGAAGGTTCCGTTAATGAGTGCCTTCTTTCCTTCTTGAAGCCTCTTCTCTGTAGCATCTTCTACTTGTTTTCTCTTTGCTTTCTTGCTTAGTCTCGTCTTTACCATGTCTGAGCGCCAAAGCACAAATGGAATGAGTGCAGCGGGAGTGGTCACCGCTCTGGTAATCTTTCCATTCCCGAGAATGCCGACCCGTCTTCAAAGGAGTTTGAATTTGCATCACGTCTCTGTCACCCTCTGGGTCATTTTTCACGTTTTTCCCTTCCACAAGTTGATCGCATCAGCCTGGTGAGTCCAAAATCGTCATAGGAAGTCTCCTTTATCTGCCCTAACACCCTAGCTTGGCAGATCTTAAATTTTTCTGGAAGATCGTTGGGATCTGCACGCACAGAAACCTCTCAAAAACGACCCCCCCTACATTTTTGTTTACTTTCCCTTCGCAGTCACCAATTGATTCCCCTTTTTTTTGCTGATCCTGTATCTACACAACCCACTGTACATAGTGTAATATTTTTGGGCTCAAAGGATGTCGGGAAAGCACTGATCTATCCCAATCTTTGAAAATTGCACAAGGTTGTGCAATTGCAATAGCCCGTACGTGATGGTACTGTACTGTACAGTATCGCTGTCGTCCAGAAGAGGACTTGGACAAGAGTGGCGGCCTGAGGACCCGGGAAGGGGCGACTGGGTATACCTTTTGCCTCCGAGTCCTGTACTTTTCCAGTCTTGTCCTGTCGTTGCACCATTTTTCAATTTGATCCCAGACTCCTTCGCAAACAGACTCAATCTTGATCACGACCTCTTATCAAGTCCAAGTATGTCAAATCCCTCCAGTATGCGGCGCCTGCCTTCCCAAAAGTCACTGTGAAGAGTTAAAGGGTGAATGGATTAAGTACTATCGTGTTCTGTTGCTGTACCTACCCTCTTTAGGTGAAACATTTTCAATCACAGGAAGCAAGGTGGAAGCCAGATCTGAGCCAATATGACAATTTTATCAACTCAGGGGGTTCCATAGATAACAGTGCGTGCTCCTCCTCTCCAGTTCTAATGTTTTCTCTCTGCCATTCGACCAGCTACTTTCTCTGGAATTGGAGGTCGCCGAATACTCGATGCTCAATCTAACGAATGCACCACTTTCGTCATTGCCCTGTCACCGTGCAAACTCTTGACCACATCAAATCTTTCTCTAGGGCCTGTACAAGGTGTCCCTGACAGCGGCCCAGGCGCAAGTATTGGCACTTTCATTGTATAGATTAAACAAGACGTGACGGAACAGCTCAAGAAAGCCCTTTGGGAAAAGAAACGGACCTCCTGAGCTAAGGAGTCGTCCCACGACGACAGACTACGGCGGCGTCCTACATAATCCGATCTTTTTCACACATCGTACGCCGCCTTCCCCTTCCCCTTCCCTTCCCCTTCCCCTTCCCAGCTCTGCGACGACAGCAGTTCGAGGAGCATCATCCAATACTCCGAAAGGCCATCGCCGCAGCCACCTCCACCTCAGCTCCTGTATGGTAGAATCCATAAGAGTTCTAGGCGGGTCAGTTGTGTCCGCCTCCGAAACGAAAACATTCAATTGAGAGCCAGCAATTACTTTTTGTAAGCGGGTGAACTGTCGGAGGTGCACGTTGTCAAGGCAACTGCGTCATTGTCGCGCCCGGCTGCTCGCACATTGGACATTGAGTGGACATTGTTTCTTTGTTTTCGGCCCGCATTGACCGCAATCGTTGGCGGCGTTACGGGAGTGCTACAACGCAGACACGAGTGCTGGGGTAGATAATAGGACTCAGAGTTTAGTAACATACCCTGGCGAGATCTTTTGCAGATCGTGGAGTCGATGTGGACAAGTCATAATGCTATCATCGGATGTACTAAGCGACGATTATTTGACGGCGCGGCGTACTATGCAGCGCACGCGTCGTCCTACATCGTATCGACTGCAATTGAGGGTTGCGCCTCTGCATAGCTAGACCTATGGCGACCCGTGCTTGCGTTAAATCATAAAGGAATTTTTCAATGTTACAATATCATCGATAAAGGAGATAAACTACGGTGCAGGCAGTACATTCTATGTCCTCGCATGGTGATCCGACAACAATTTTGCAATCCAATAGTGCCCTTCCGACGACTGCTACCTGAAGTAGGGATTACCACGGGTTGGCCATACCCGTGACGGGTCACGGGTACGGGTCACGCGGGTACGGGTCAGGGTAGCCGATTCTGAACCCGTGCCAAACCCGTACCCGTGGCACGGGTACCCGCGGGTTACCAAGTTACAGTACTTCAAGTTTCTTGCGATCTACAATGCACCCTACCAGTAAGACTTAACAGGTGTGCAGAAAACCTGACCAGACTGCTTGCCAGACTGACTACCCTGAGGACCGGGCTGTCTAGATGTCGCTGTCCCTGACCCTGCTGCACAGGATCGTCCATTCTCGCAATCCATCCGACTCGGACACAATCCATCCGACATCCGACATTGGCTCATTCTCGAGTCTCGCCTCATTCGACCCTCTCTTCTCTCTACCCCCATCAACCACTCCTTTTTCTCTCATGCTCAGACCACGCTGACGGACGATTCCCTCGCATTTCTGTCTTCACATTTTCTGTTTTCTGTTCTACAGTAAGCCACCGTTGTGTTGGGTTTGAACGCCGAGTCACTCATTTTTCAGTCTTGTTTTCAGTGGTCTCGGTATCGGATCGTCAACACGTGACTTAGTTGTCATCGGCTCGGTTTCGGTCTCGCACGGCGTTGCACATTCCTCCCCTCTCGCCTCATACGCACACCTTATCACTCCCTCTTTTATCATTTTCCTGCTCACCCTCACCATGCTGCAATGGACATCAATGCCAACACTGATCCGAGTCGAAGGCTTCTGCCCGCTGGCACCGTTCGTACGCCATCGTCCCCGTTTCGTTCCACCTTGTTCGACAATCGCCTCTGCCACGCCGCCCTTTATAATGGTGCGGAACACATTCGGATTGTCCTTTCACTGATCTCTGTAGCCCATGTCACTGTGTGCACGGGCCTATCGCCAATTGTGTCGCAGTTCACTCGTGTGCGGAGACAATGTCCAGTTGACACCATGACTATGACAGGGCGATCACGACTACGACCAAAATGGTGACGAGGCAATCACAGCGACAACGGCGATGAGGCAGCCGTACCATGGCGAAGGCGATCGCGACGATGGCCCCAAGACGATCGCGCTGATAGCAACAAGGCGGCGGCGGGCGACAAGGAAGCCACGACGACGGCGACGGGGTGACCGCAGAGTGAAGGCGATGGCAACGAGGTGCAACAATGACCACCGGGCGACGACGACGAGTCTTGGGATGGACTTGTACAGTACATCTAACTTGTATTGGCATCGGGCTCGGCATTCTCTCGACGCTAGGTATGTGTTTTTTGGAGTTCATGACGTTTTCTCCTGACTTAATTGTCCTGCCTAGTGATTGCCTTGACTTAGGACCCTCGCCCAACAGAGCCACGTCACAATCGCGACTACGAGAACGACAGTGCCGACTGCGATTACAATGACGATTGTGACCGGCGGTGGTTATCGTGTGGCGATCACGAGGCAGTGACGAGGTAATACGGGGCGACTACGGTGACGACAAGGCAGCTGCAATAGGCGACTATGACGAAGTGATGGCGACTCGGACGGTGCGACCATGAGGCAGTGGTGCGGCGACTACGATGTCCACGGCGACGGCGATGAGGAGCTACAAATGATCATGGGGTAACAGTGACGATGGTCATGTGTACTACTAGTAGACATAGATAATTATGGGGTACTACAATGGCTGCCACCAGCTTCCATACCCCTGCGGGTTAAGGGTAACCCGCCGAACCCACACGAACCCGTCATACCCGCCTGGACCCGTACCCGTTTGCACGGGAACCCGTACCCGTAGTCGCGGGTACGGGTTTCAGCGGGTACGGGTACGGGTAGCCCCAAAATTACCCGGGGGTGACCCGTGGTAATCCCTACAAGCCATACCCATCTACTCCGTGACACGGCTCTCCGCTTCCAGAGGCTTGCATTCCCGCGCCTCGGAGTATTTGTGTCAGTGGGTGATGAATAGATTCAACCGGGAATAGGACATACACATCTTATCCCGTGCCAGCTGAGCGACGGTCTGATGGTATCATGGTACAGCACGATACATATAGCCTGAGAGAGCTCACATGGCGGTGTCCTCGTTGTCAAGTTGGCATTTTAAGCGTCTATACTGTCGCCCAAATCAGACCTTCCGAGACATTACATGGCCAGAGACCGTGCCTACGTATGAATTTAAAAAAAGAAAAAAGACCATGCCTACGCCTACCAGCGCTTTCTACGCGTCTCGCCAGTCTCCGCCACGTTACCACCACTCCCTCATCATGAGTCAAAACAAGGGTCAATATCCCGCTCCTAGCTCGTCCTCCAAGGCTCCCGCAACGACCCCATCCTCTTCGAATTTTAAAGCCGTCCTTGAAAAAGCCCTCAAGGCATATAATAAAAAGATAAATCAAGATCTTATTGCTCATCCTCTCGCTATCCAGCTCCAACCATGCGACTCTCCTGCGACCATTCTAACCATACTTCAAGAGCAAGTCGACCAGTTCAAACAATCTCGGAGTGCCGACGAGAGGTTGCAAAAATGGCTTAACCCAACGATCAACGTATTGTATGCGTTCTCGCAGACACTTGGCGAAGGGATTGGTTTGGTGAATATCAATTCATTTGCCGGCTCCCTCGCTCTGATACCAATTCGGCAGGTTTTCTCTCCCGCTAAAGTGATATTTGCCGGTGCTGGTGTCCTCCTCTTGGTAAGTGGCCTCGTTTATTCAATCCCAGGCATCCTTGTGATATTGTGGGTTCTTAGGCGGCCAAGGAAGTTGAAGCAAGTCAAGACATCATTATCGATATCTTTGAACGCATCGAAAATTTCTTCAGACGACTGGAGGTTTATATCGAGGTCCCACCAACTCCGGCGATGGCAGACATGATGGTGAAGATAATGGTCGAGATGCTGGATATCCTTGGGACGGCCACCAAGGAAATGAAGCAAAGTCGAGCGAGTGAGTTCATCTTTCGACTTAGGTTTCTCGGGCCTGATGAACGTTCAGGAAAGTTTCTGAAGAAGGTGGCGGGAATAAGTAAGCTGGAGGATGGGTTGAAGAAGCTGGACAAAATGACGAATGAAGAGGCTCGAATGGCGAATGCAGAGGTGCTGAAGATCGCACACGACATCAAGAAAAAGGTGGAGGGGGTCGACGAGAATATCAAAGTGGTCGACGAAAAAGTGCAAACAATTATCAACGGTGCGTAAACGGTGCTTAGCAAGTCATCAACACTATCACCAACTTTGAACCATATAGACGGAAAGGAAGTAGCGACGGAAGCAAAATTGGTCATGCAAACAACGTCGCACAACGTAGGCGACATAAAGCGTTCGTCATCAATTCCGTCATTGTTGATGGTCGAGAGTCTTACACGCTCACAGGGGTGCAATTGCTTAAGAGTCTTAGAGAGTGGCAATCTCCTTCGGATCCGTCCACAAATCACGTCATTGCATCTGATCGTCAACACGAAGGAACGGCGGAGTGGTTCTGTAAAGGCATCACCTTTGAGGAATGGAAGACGACCGGATCTCTTCTGTGGGTCCACGGGAAACGTACGCCCTTCTTATTCCCCAGAGCTTCCGTGAACTGATGGTCCGCCCATTCCGTAGCTGGCTCTGGGAAAAGCATTTTATGGTTCGTCGCTTCTCAACTCTCGCATATCTAGTAGCTTATGATTCCCGAGAAGCTCCGCAATCATCAACGATATCGAAATGCTGCACAAGGCTGGATTAGCATCAGTAAGTTGCCGATTTAATTTCGGGGTTTTCGGGGTTTTTCGGGGTTTTCCAGTTTTAGGAAACCCGGGAACCCGGAAACCCGGAAACCGATCTAAATAATTTAATTTGGACTAAAATTTGTAAAAAATATGGGTAAAAGCGCCACTAGAACTGGCAGTCAGTTAAAAATTCGTGCGCATGGTGATCGACGAAAGGGTTAACAAAAAAGGACTCGTATCTATCTAAAGAATTATAGTATTGAGTATCAGGCAGAACAGAGTCGCGACCATAGACTGGAAGGAGGTGAGCGGCACGGGCAATTGTCCTCACATCAATAACTTGCGAAGCTAGCGTCCCGCAACGCGTCTCCAGAGACACGGCCCACATACCTGTGTCTGGGTCAGGTTTGTCATCGTCACGAACTAGCCAGTTGACATATGCACAAGCATAGTCAACTCGCTTGTATTTAAAAGAAAACAAAAGTTGAACGCGTGCAACAACCATTCCTTCCATGCCAGGAAGGTCCTCATCCAGAACAACAAACACAGTATCACGGCGGGGATGGCCATACCAGGAAGATGTTGAGCGAATACGCTCTTGACGCATTCCTCCTGTGCCGCAGAGATCACTTGGTGCAAAGAATGTTGCAAGCGCTGAATGGTGCACTCGTACTCGGGCTTGAAATAGTGGCAGGCCCAAACTGGGGCCAGTGATGCTGGCAGACGCTGCTGAACTGGGGTTGTCAATGGAGAAGATAAACTTTTGAAGCGCGAAGGGAAGGTCCGGCTGTTCGATAAATTGTGCGAGGACAACAAGGTTCTGCGGATATGCGATCTCTGTTGATTAATATGTTTAGAACATGAGCAAGATGTCGTGACATATACATTAACGCGCGCACCTGTTTTTTCCGACAATGTCACAATTGACAGTGTCTCTGGGGCTCCCTCAATCGGAACTCCATCCTCATCTGCGGCAAGTGGTGTTAGATCTTCCCGAGAGTCCTCAACTGTGGTGCCTGCCATATTTGATGCCGTCGTTCCCTTAAGCATTCCGAGCAATACAAAAAGACAACGAAGTGCTGATAACTTCTCTAACCGGAGGAGAACTAATAACATTTGGGAGAGAGCCTTGTACCGGCTTGACCGACGCCAGGGTTCCTTGACAGCCTTGATGTGTTTCGATTCGGTGATAGAGGAACAAAGCCCGTTTGGAGAGCCAAAAAGTTGAATAGAGAAATGATAGTGTACCAGCGCATGTTGACGAGGCAAAGAAATGGATGTACGAACACCACTGGTAATAAATATGTTGCGCAGTTCATGGAACTGCGCAACAGATTCTTGAAACCGATCCAGCCCCGATCCAGAAATGGCATTCCGGCGGGCAAGGTAGCACGCGTCCATAAATCTTGAGATACAACGAACCATTGCAGATGGGAGATAACCCGCAATGGCTCCTAGATACACCTAGACCCAGGGTTAATATTTAGTTCATGAGACAAAGAGAACTGTGTTGCTCACCTTCATAAGTGCTTTGGAGTCGTCGCCCGTCCATTGGGTAAAGTCGCGTCCTTCGGGAAATCGCCGGAGACCAGGAAATGGAGGGACCGTAGAGATCCTAAGTGGTATCAGCTTATAAACCATTCATGCTGACATGGAACCACTTACCGTCGGTCGATGTCGCCGATGATCTCTAGAGCGCGGCTTTCGCGATAGACGCGATGGAGATAATCACCTACCCAGGCAACGAGATGGTCCTTAAATACACCCTTGATGACTTGGTGAAGAAGGTCTGGCGCGATCAGCTCGTGGATGTCGGCACGGGGAAAACTATGAGTGAATGGCTGAAACGGGAAATCAGCACCGACAAGAGGCAACACGTTCACGTCTCATAACTTACTACAACGTCCTTGTAGATGCCAAACGCATCCCATAGGACCCCAGGACTAAAGTTATCGATGAGGTAGTCAGTCTTCTCGTGGGTTCGGCGGTGTCCTGTCCCACTGTCCAGTTTGTCGGGTGTTGCATCACACCTTTGAGATGGTCAACGCTCGGGACGGGAAACAAACAGTTGAAGTAATTAGAGAACTCACTTTGCACACCAATTCGACACGATACCCGCAAGATATACTTGTTCCGGGTAATCTGCGATGTAAGGCCCCAAACTGAATACCGCACGGCGAAAGTGTCCATCAGGGCATTTTACGACTGTCGGCGTCATCATGTATTTTCTCAAAGGGTCGAAAATGAGCTCAAGACATCTATGATACAGCTGGCGACAGAAGCGCTGGAACTCTACATGCTTTCGGAGTGATTTTGACGCTAGTTGTGCGGCGTGAGATCCATATGCACAATACTGAAAGAGACTCACTCTTTGGTATGGGTAAGAAAGCGACTGGAAGGACGCTGTTACCATGTGCGCGTTGTGCCGTATTTGTGAGATTCCCAACAGAGACATAGACGGGATGGTATTCTTGGTGGCCAGATGCGACTGAAACTGTTGTCTTATCACTTCCAGCGACAATAGGGACGAACATCGCCCCATCATTGCATTTCTCTTTCGAGAGCTCGTCCTGGGAACAAAGTGAGAGACTGACAAAAAACAGGAGACAGGAGAAAGGCACGTACTGCTTGCATGGATGCCCATTGCCCTGACATAAGATTCGACCACACGCGCTCACCTCTGCCATTGAACTCTTTATATGGGACGTAGTCGAATTGGCTCTTGAAGTCGGATGTTGCGAGCTGTTCCTGGATGACTTCCAGGATGTTGCGAGTGTTCAATTCGTACGCTTCTTCCATCCAACAAGGAGGCACCAACGGTTTCGGTCCAGTATATTGAAACATGAAAGTTTGGAAAGGAAGTGAGCCAATTTCGATAGTATCTATGGTCGCGTACATTTCCTTCGCACTTCTCCAAGGCGCGCCAACAGTAGAGCCATGTTTGAAAGATGTTGCCGACCACAAATTAAGTCCTTCCGCGATCTCGGCAGCTGACGATTGGAGGTTCACATAGTGGTAATATGCCCAGTCAAACGCGAGGCGGTCCTCGAAAGGTGTCCAGTCCTGGATGCGCTGATTATTTTGGCTCGGTGGCGCTGGACTCGGAACTGATGTCAGACCCCATGGAGCTTGAAGAAACACACCGTCTTTGTCGCATGGCCGAGCTGTGGTCCCATAAGAACAACAAAAAAAGGGAGAAGAGAACTGTGGGCGTACCATCCAATGACGGGTGGAAAATTCTAGTATGTGACGACAAGTCCTTGGGAGGCGTAATGTCTGGATGCTTGAGTTTCTTGTGTCGAGCAAGTCCGGCGAGTGTGAGGCATACTTTGGGACAGAGGCCACACGCGAAAGAACAGGGAATGTTGGGCAATTGATCCATGTGACGGTAGATGTCCTGAAAGAACGGAGCTGCTAGTGGCCAATTGAAACGTTCGAGTTTTGATCCGTTTTGAGGTCCTAATTGACGCCTGGTAAAAGCCGTCCCATTCATCCCTCCACGGCAACGCTCACCTCCTCTCGTACCCAAATGGCCGATGCGACAACCACTGACCCATCAGTCCAGTCTGAACAGACGAATAAGACAAGAGCTGGTCAAAAAAAGGCCTCAAAGGTCGACGGCGTACCTTCAAAACTTGCAGAGGGAGAAATCCCACCTGCCGCACCTCCACTGGTAGCTGTAGCTCCAAAGAAGCGAGGCCGAAAGCCCAAGCAGACGGCAGCGGTAGCAGACAACGTGCTGCCCCAAAAAGATGCCACCGCTGGTGACAATAGCGGGGCTGCTGACCAGCCAGCAGGTGACACGGTCAGCGGCACAGGCGCGCCCCCACATCTGTCAGACCAAGTAGGTGTTCAGAGCTGTTCAGAGCTGTTCAGAGTGTCCTTGAACAGCTCTGAACAGCTCTGAACTCTGAACAGCTCTGAACACCTACTGCAATTACAGATGCACTGGTGGCCGTAGCTCCAAAGAAGCGAGGCCGAAAGCCCAAGCAGACGGCAGCAGTGGCAGACAACCTGCCAGTCAGCGGTGCAGGTGCAACGACAAAGGCACCAGGACCTATGCGTGACCCATTGCCACTTCGAGAAGGTAGGAACACCCACCCTGGCCGGAGGGATGGCGTCCAACCACCTCCTCGTCGATCCTCTCAAGAGGTCGCAGCTGAGCGCAGTCGCAAGCGGCTGGAACTTGAGGAAAAGCTACGCATAGCAGAAGAAGCGAAACACATGCTGGCGCAGATGGAGCTTGAGGATGAGAGGTTTGTGGAAGGCATTGAGGAGGAATGTCGTCAGCCACATGATCATCAACAACAACGGAAAACACTCACAATTGTGGAGAGCGATGATGAAGAAATACAAGGAATAGATGAGGTCGACGAAACCGAGGATGACAACAAGGACGATGATGACGACGAGGGCGAGCCTGAGGACGAAGGTGCTGGCAAAGCAAAGGTAAGTCACGGTCCACATCCAAATATGGGTATCAATTGCATCGATCGCTTACCACCGAGTCAGGTTAAGGCAAAACGCAAAGGTGTCAAGGTGTCAAAGACCGAATTGCGCAAAGAGATTAATGCCAAGGTAGCAATGCTACGGGGTGCAAGAGGGCAAAACAACGCAAATCCGAATGGTGGGACGGTGAAGTAAGTTCGAGTTCTGATGCTTCTGATGGCGTGACCCTTATCGATACGAACTTACGTTTGTTCCACGTTGACAGGTTCTCACCCACGGACCTCAACCGCACGCAGTACGCTGAGGCCGAAGTTGCCAACACGAAGACAACCACAGGCCATGTCATTGACGAAGTCGCCATTGGTGGCCTGGACGACAGTGACATTGAGGTTGAACGTCCAGCTGCATTCGGGCCAGTCCATTCCCAACCTCAAGCGCCGACAATCCCACCTGGCGGCCCTGGCCTACAGCTACAGCGCAATCACAACCGAAGGAACAATGTATGTCCTTTGCGCCTCGTTATGACGGACTCACGAGTACTCACACTCAGTGAACAGCTTGCTGGCCTAGCTTCCCGCGCAATTGCCGAGTTCTTGGAGGACAAAGACGACACAGATACGAACCGTGGGCCCAATATCGCACAGACAAAGCTGAAGATCAGGGCCACTGTGCGGTCCCAAGGCGTCGGAAACCAAGGCGGAAACCAAGGCGGAAACCCATCGATGGGACTCGTTTATGCCCTTGGTCCCGAACACTTCGTTCTTCAGCGTACTTGGGCTAAAGTCTTCCTTCCGAGCCTTATGTATCAGTTTTTTATTTCAAAGGGCCCCTTTCAAGACTTTACCAACAATTCTCCCGCCTTTGTCGCCCTCGTACAAGAGGCGTTCAACGCTACGCATCCTAACGTTTCGTACAGAGTAGCCGCTGGTGATGCCATTGTAGCGACGGTGAGTTCTGCTTGTATCCTTGGCATACCCCGCAGACTGAAGTGCCCTACCCTATCAGTCATTCGAGCGACTCAAATCCAAGCGCTCTTTGATAGCCTCTGAGGCTCTCAAGCATGTCAAGAAGTACTTTGAAGGAGATAGGTTCAAAGACAGACCAGAAGACGTTAAGAACCATGTGTGGTGGGCCCTTCGTCCCGATGGCCTGGCTTACCAGGCATTCCCGACCCCGATCGACTGTCCTTTCGATCGCAAAAGTCCTCAATACATTGTGAGTGAACAATGGCCCTTATTTTTCGTGTTAACGAACGCTTCTCCAGTCCCCAGAGGGCAGATATCAATCCGATTTTATCGTCCCTGTCGTAAAGAAGTACATCACGCTCGCCGAGGGATCTGCCATCCTCCCACAACTTTGTGCAGAGAACCCGCCCATAGGCTTGTATATCGTTGTCCTTGTTGCTGTGAGTCGCAATCCTTCCCTTTTTCTCGTGGCCCCCAAAGTAATATTCTTATTCATAGGTCGAACGTGCGTTCAAGACATTCGTCAAGGGTACATATAAGGACCCACCGCAGTTCTCGAACGAGAACACCTGGCGCTCCATAAATGACTTCCGCGAAAGTCTCCTCCGCCTCGACGCCGAGCGCTGGGACCGAGTTTTGCGTGCACTTGGGCCCTCCGACGTGCTCGGTGCCGATCCGGATGCAGGCTTATCTACACTTTCCGCTTATCGAGGGGGCTTGGTGAGCTTCGCAAGCCCAATGAAAGGTTCAAGCAATCGGAAGTGACTTCGGTGCATGTGTGCGGACTGACTTGAATGTATATAACTTACTACCAATCGTTACATGATGCATGTGTGCCAGTGCAACACAGCCGCTCCACTTTGTTCTTCACAAGTTTGGGTATCTTCGAACGGAGGGCTTTGATGTAACAAAGCGGTTTGAAGCACGCTACACGAAGTTTGTGATCGACGGACGTATGAAAGTCCTGTCGGTCAATGACGGCCGGCAATTCCCTGGTTCATCCTCGCACCCTCCTATTCTCACCGTCTCGATACAATGCGATTCTAAACACCCACGATGCACCGCTTGCGCAACCGCCGGCACTCCCTGTCACCAGGAGGACAGGCACCGTCAGACCCTCACTCTTCGCGGTCACACCGAACATCTCGAACAGAAACTCGCCCAGTGCGATGCCATTCTCAAACGCTGTATTCCTGGCTTTGAGTTGGAAAGCCTGGAAGAGATACTCGTTCGTGAGGGGGTCGAAGTCGAGGCAAATGTACCTCCTATTTCTGCCTCCTTCCAATTTACCCCAGGTCCTGGTATGTCTCTTTTCCTCATTCTTGAGTCTCGTATCCTCACATTCCATCGACTTTAGGCGGCAGCTCACCTCCCAAAGGTTATCCCTACGTTCCTCCGGGACCACACATGATTCCACCTGGTTATCCTCCTATGCCTCCATATTATGCCGCGCCTCCAAATGGAGCGCCTTACCTGTCGGAAAATTCGGGAAGGGGGTTATAAGGTCTTATAATGATTTAATGTAGCTTAATAGTCCCGAGAATTTATAACCATTGTAAGCAAGGGTGCTTTTATTATAAACAAGATTATAAATAGGATCTTAATTTTGCTTGTAAGGGGATTATAGAGCGATTATGGTCATATTATGATTATGTAACCTGTTTTTGTGATATCTTATAATCAAAAACCTTATTATAAGACCCTTATAATGGTACGATAATATACCATAATATGAATCAATTATAAAGCGCTCCCGATTTTTCCGACACCCGCCTCCTCCACATATGCAACCTCACCCGGGTTACAATCCTCACTTACATCCAATGTTCCAGCACCCCCCACAGCCCATTCCGCCGCAACATCTTCCTCCCGCTCAGTCTGTGCCCCGTCCTATGTCTTCTAACGGACCCGTACCGGACATCAAGGGAGGAGACCCTGGTTTCCATGACATGTCGAATGCCCGGGTATGTCCCTCCATGTTGAACATCGATCCCGTCACCCAACTAACCTTTACGCTAGGCGCTCGCGAAGAGCTTCGGTGTTGCTCCAGATATCGTCCAAGATCTCAAGCTCGGACCCCAGCCCCTCGACAAGGTTGGTTCGCACGGCCTCATATCCGGACGTGGCAGCATAGCGGCTGAGTCGGCTTTCCCGCATGATGCTAACAAATGGGTGCTCGTCCCCATGCGCCGCGACAGCGTCGCCTCGTCACCAAGCGCTCCCGGTCCTACTCACACATTTTCGGCCTTCTTGCCGAAGGATCGCGATATGGTGCAACACATTGTACACATCTACTTTGAACGCCTCAACTTCCACCGACCCATCTCTTACGCCATGAATTCGAGGTGACACTTGCTCAACTTTACGCAGGCGAGTCGCAGCAACACGATCCAGGTTTCTTGTGCTTCGTCTATCTCATATTTGCCTTCGGTACCCTTTCCGAGTTTAACCACTGCGCGTATGGACTCGATAGAGAAGCCAAAAACAAGGCCACCGCAGGTGGAACTCCGTCTTTAGCCAATGTTAATGTCAAGACCCTCATGCCGCCTGATTGACCCGATCACGAGGACTTCTTCCAGCGTGCCCTCTCCATCAAGCCCGAGTTTCGTGTCACGATCTGTACTGGTACCTGTATACTGAGGTGCGCGGACCCGTCGTTAGCGGTCACTCCGCAGGTTTCTAATCAGTTTCATCGTTTAGCGTCAAGGTCACACGCTTTGGCGCCTTGTTGGAAGTATGGTGCGCCTTGGCATCGAGCTTGGGCTCAACCACGATCCGACCACCCAAACCATCTTCGACGAGTCAGAGTGCCAGCTTCGCATCCGCCTCTGGGGAATTGTGCTCGTACACGACCACGGCACGTCCCTTCTACGCCCGCTTGCTATTGCACCATACGGCTCGAACACGCCCCATCCAGTGCGGCCGAAGTCCACGCGGCCCGACCTAAGCGAACACTTCCTGCTCAGCTATCCTATCGCAGAGATCCAGGCAGATATCATCAACTCGCTATACAGCCCGCATGGACAGAGTGGGAATGCGATCGTGCGCCATGCGACGAGGATCGTGAAGAGTATGGTCGAGTTCCGTCGCCATCATGACACTTTTCTTAGGTCCTCGCTTTATTCTCATCGCTTTTGGTTATCTACTCAACAGTCAAATGTTCCCATCGTCTACCCTTCCCGGCTTCTTGTCCGTGGTTGGCGTACTGTGAACCCTTACTTGCGGAGGCTGGGTCTACATAACATCCAGTGACAACCACGACGTTCATGACGTCCTCATGATCCTGTATATCGTGCTCAATTTGCCTTGGATGTTCGGTAATATTCGACTCTCGCGGGGACGGGCACGTAGGCAAAGGTGTGTGCTAGCAATCCCGAGTCATTTGCATGCACTGAGAACGTCGTCATTATGTCAGAATCAGAGTCGCTTACCTGTAAGTAATCGTCTTTCTGTCAACAGTTTCTTGATGGTCGACGTTTAGGGGATCACGGAGGACGGAGGTTTGACGCCCCTGAAATTTGGGATCGCCAAATCACGCTCGGGGATGTGCTCAACACATTTACATCCTTACATCTTTCTGCTAGTGGTCGGTCTCGTCAGAGTTGGAAGCGTGTTTGCAGTAGTAGATACTACTAATAGAGCAGTGTGCCAGTGAGGTATAGTGTGTTGAAGTTGATGGTGTCGTTGAGCATGGTTGGCCCAAGAAAAATGCGGAATTGTCATTGTTGGATAGCGCTACGCGAGCCAATTAATAGGTTTTCAGGTTTCAGTATGTTTTAGCCGTTTTGGGTGTTTTTCCCGCCCTATTTACGAATAGGTTTTTGCAAAAATCACCTCAAGTTTTCAGGTTTTGATGTTTTTGCTGTTTTTCACCGTTTTAGGCGGTTTTTTATGGTTTTTCGTGGGAAAAAACCCCCAAAAACAAATTATCGCAAGTACTGATGAGCCTCCATGGCGTACTTTTATTTCGATTTCCGGGATGTCGCCAAACAATCCCGTCGCGATTTACTTCGCTCACTTCTCATCCAACTTTCTGATTGTTCCGATCAATTCTGCGACATACTCTCTCGGCTCTATGACACGCATGGCAAAGGAACGCGTCAGCCTAGTGACAGCGCTTTGACGCGCTGCCTGAAGGAAATGCTCACCCTTCCTAATCGCTCTCCCGTTTATCTGATCATGGATGCTCTTGACGAGTGTCCCAATACCTCTGGAATTCCATCCGCTCGCGAACAGGTCCTTGACCTCGTGAAAGAGCTCGTCTCCCTGCAGGTATCAAGTCTTCGTATCTGCGTGACCAGTCGTCCGGAGGTCGACATCCGGTACGTGCTCGAGCGCCTCCCGCTTTGTTCAGTTTCCCTTCACGACGAAAGTGGGCAACAGAAGGACATCATCGAATATGTCAAATCTGTGGTCTACTCTCCCTCGAATACGTTTATGAAAAGGTGGAGGGACGAAGATAAGGATATGGTGGTGCAGGCGCTCTCGGAACGAGCTGACGGAATGTAAGAGCTATCGAAGAAAACCGATGACGCTGGCTCATTCATTTAAGGTTCCGATGGGTTTTTTGGCTGGAAACGCTGCGACATTGCCTCCCACAGAATGTCCCGCACGTACTGCGCCAACTTCCTGCAACTTTGGACGACACATATGCGCGGGTGCTGCAGGAAATCGGGAAGACCAACCAATTCTATGCACATCGTCTGTTACAATGTCTCACCGTGGCAAAGCGCCCGCTTCGTGTCGATGAGCTGGCAGAAATCCTTGCACTCGACTTTACGGCCGCAGAAGGGATACCGGAGCTGAAAGAGAATTGGCGGTGGAAAGACGAGGAGGAAGCGGTACTGTCTACGTGCTCCAGCTTGATTTCAGTTGTCGGTCCTTCCTTTCACCGCGTGGTTCAATTTTCGCACTTTTCGGTGAACGAATTCTTGACGTCAGATCTAGTGATGGTAAGGTTCGGTTCGGTTCGGTTCTTTGACCTTTTTTCCCGAACCCCAAACCGGACCATTGGTTCGGTTCAGGAGTCTAGGCTGAACCCCAAACCGAACCATTGGTTTGGGTTCACATTGGTTCGGTTCAGGTTCGGGGAGGGGTTGAACCTGAACCGAACCTGAACCGAGGCCATGCTTATGTAATCACACAAAATTTGCAGAGCCACCCTGTCGGTTACCACAAAAGACTAGCTGTTCCAATTTGGGCACACACAGAGCGACAATGTCCGGGCGAAAAAGCGGGGGCCAGCTTTTATTCAAAATGTCAAGAAGCTCTTGCAAGATCATGACGTAGTCATAGCCAACAAGTTGCGTGAATGAGTGTCATCCTGTCTCCCACTTCGCCTGACAAAACAATCATGCATCTTCACGTGCACCGTCAAGATCTCAGAAATGCCGTCAAGGGCATGCACCCGCCCGTTCGCCTTCTCGCGCTCAATTGGTCACTCGACCAGCCCCACGCAGAGATCCACCGTATCTGCGCAGACCACATCATGACGCGCAGCATGAACCACCAAACACTACACGGCGACAAGCAAGGCAAAGCGCATGAGAGCGTCCTGTGGCGCTTCTTGATCGACACCGAGCCGCTCGCAGACGACGAGGCGGACTCGCCATGCCGCGGCGCCGTGTCGTTGTCTTCGCCATGCCGCGGTGCTGTGTCGCTGTCACTGTCGTAGCGCCATGCACCGTGTTGCTGTCGCTGTCGTAGTGCCACGTGCTGTGTTGCTGTTGCTGTCGTAGCGCCACGCGCCGTGTTGCTGTTGCTGTCGTAGCGTCACGCGCCGTGTTGCTGTCTTCGTCACGCCGTGGCGTCGTGTCGCTGTCGTAGCGCCGCGGCACCACGTTGCTGTTGTGGCATTGCGGTGCCATGTCGCAGTCGTGGCGTTGCGATACCGCGTCGCAGCTGTGGCGTTGCGATACCGTGTCGCAGCCGTGGCGTTGCGATACCGCGTCGCAGCCGTGTCGCTGTCGTCATAGCGAAGCTGGAATTGGCACTTGCAAGCCAAAGGTGGTGGTGGCAGTACAGGCCTGCGCGGGGCGAGGTGGAGGCAGCGCCAAGAGCGTGGTTGGAACCTAGAAAGAAAGAAAAAACACTGTAGTTAGTTAGCTAAAAGGATCAGACAAAGGAAAAAACACTTAGCTTCTTTAAATTGAGGGTTCCCTGGGCCAAGGAACAAAAAGTCAACGAGCGCTGCCAGTGAGCATCGGATGACAGTGGCAGTCTGTTGACACGTTGCAACAGCGTCCGGTCCGGCGACCTGCGTGCCCGGCGAAACCCGTGACCCATGACGGTACGGGTTTCGTGAGGGTCACAAATTCGGTACCCGTACAGTACCCGTACCCACCCGAACCCCCAGGCTGAACCCACACAGGTACATAAACTCATGCCATTCACTAAATAGAACACTTTTTGATTTTGTTTTAAGTGCCTAAATTTTTTGTATATTTTCAATGGTTCATTGGTTCAGAACTGGTTCAGAACTGGTTCTCCAGTTTCAGGAATTTGCTGAACCCCAAACTGAACCGATGGTTCGGTTCAGGTCAACAGCCAAACCTGAACCTGAAATTGGGGTTCGGACCGGTCTGGTTCAGGTTCGAACCAAGGTTCAGAACCGAACCTTACCATCACTAGTCAGATCGCCTGTCTACTTCAAGTGCAGATATTTCATACTTCCATATCCTTTCCGAGCCGGCACACACCGTCACTGTCGAGGCCTGCTTAGGAGTCCTACTTCGATCGCAGAACGGAGCGAGCGATGCGGATACAGGAAATGGCTCTCCTCTGACTATATATGCTGCTCAGCACTGGGTAGACCGTATCCGGTTCGCGAAAGTGTGGCCACGCACAGAAGACGCGATCCAACGTCTGTTTGACCCTGCAAAGCCACATCTCGAAGCCTGGCTCAAGTTACTGGGTTCTGGGCACCATTATCCACCGTTCTTCCCTGGTTATGAAGACAATAGACATTCCGGATCACCTCTATACTATGCTTCACTTTTCGGATTCCGCGACCTGGCGGGACGAATCATGGCCTGAAAGTCCTCAGCACGTAACCGGTCTAGTTGGTCGAAATCCCAGCCCACTGGTGGCAGCACTACGCAACAGACACTTCGACATCGCGGAGCTACTTTATCAGCGCGGCATAGACCTGGGTATTAGAGACGACAGCAATAAGACTCTACTACATGCGGCATCTGAGGGAGGGTACGTGGATATTGTCCAGTGGCTATTCGACCACGGTGTGCCCGCAAATCCAAAGACCCCTCTCTATTTGGCAGAGGCGAATGGACACCAGGGGCACGGACTAACCGTCGACGACGCGGACGATACTAACCATACCCCGTTGCATTGGGCATCACAGGGTGGACACTTCGAAATTGTGCGGTTGTTGTTAATGCGAGGGGCGGATGTCACGACAAGAAATCAGTTCCGCCGGTCTCCATTGCATCTAGCGTCGTACATGGGGGATTCTGCAACTGTGCGGCTATTGACTGAGCATGGCGCGGATGTCACCGCACAGGATCGAAGGCACAGGACACCTTTGCATCTGGCGTCGCTTTTGGTGAGCGCTACGACTGCACCGTTATTGGTTCAGCACAGGACTGATGTAAATGGACAGCACGACAAAGACCTCGTGGGACTCTATCCGACCAAGTCCGGCACGGTGGCTGAAACTGTGCGGCTATTGATCAAACACGGTGCAGACGTGACTGCGCTAGATACGACCCACTCGACGCCTTTGCATCTGGCGTCGTCATCAGGTATTCGTGAGATCGTGCAGATATTGATAGAGAACGGCGCGGACGTAGATGTGAAAAATGAGACCCACTCGACACCTTTGCATCAGGCGTCGTCCCGAATGGATTCTGGGAGTGTACGGATTTTGATCGAGCACGGCGCGGATGTCACCGCACGGGATTGGAACCACAAGACGCCTTTGCATATTGCATCATCTTGGGTGAGTGCCGAAACTACGTCACTCTGGTTCAAGCTCAAGGCTGGTGTAAATGGACAGGATGACAGACTATAGAAGCCTAACCAAGATAAACCTCAGTACCTCGAAGATGGAAGTAACTAAGGAAAACCAACGGATGCGTGCCAGAACGCGTATATGCGCCCGGTCACGTGAGGTACAGTACTAGGTGTCGTGACGCACTCCTCCTTGACTCCAACACAGACTTGTCCCGAGACTCGACCCGGAGAAGCTCAAAGAGAAGATCGACACTGTACGGTTATTGATCGAGCATGGGGCAGACGTGACGGCGAATGTAACGCCGCCACTGGCGTTAGTCTGACTTGGACTTCGAAAGGGTGTAGACAACTTAGCGAATCTCCGGTAAGGATCACGTGACGTAGATATACGACCAATATAGGCACGTGATCGTCGAGAGCACCAGGGCCAAGTCCACTGGGCGTATTCGTTGAAAGACGATCTGCTCGCACAGAGGCAGACGAACGATGAAGCAAACGACGAGAAGAAGGGAAAGGAAGAAGGGGAACAGCGTGGCTATTGAAGAAGACCAAGATGGCGAATCTTGGTCTTTGCGTACTACTATTTATACACTGAAGGGTTGCTTTGAAGCTCCCCTATGAACCCCGAGACGAATCGCGTAAGTAACTCGAACCCTACTACAGCGATACTAGGAATGAGTCATGGTACACTGACATGTGATACCACGACCGCTGACTGATACTACCTGTCCGTGACTAATTACTGCTGACGAGGGGAGTCACACCCGACTCGTAAGTGTCCACGACGCGAACCGTTACATCACCCCCTTTTCAGCCGCGACGCCCCCGGCGCCGGAGTGCTCCCATGCCTCCCATCCATCCGTCCTGCTTCTCTCCGATGCGCTCTACGATATCCGCCATCTCGAGGCGGAACTTGCTGCGGGCGACCTCCCCTTTGACCTCACCGAGCGCGAGGGCGAGGGAGTGGAGGCGCTGTTCGATGCGTTCAGCCTCCTGGGTGTAAGCGCGGTATCGGTGCAACTCAGCTTTGGCCGAATACGTCCCGCAGCTCGTTCACCGCCTTGTCCACGCTGGTGGCGGTTCGCGTGCCCGGTCGCGAACATGAAGAGGTCCTCGGGGGCGTAGTGAGGCTTGCCTCGCTCGCGGACCATGGGTTCCGCGTACAGCGGCTTGGTGTATACCTTGTCGCTGTCGTCGACGAGGGCGATAACGCGGGGGTCCGCAGCCATGACCACCTGTATGTAGGCGGCTTGGCGCGTGATCCCCTGGGCGTCGGTGATAAGGTAGTGGACGAAGTCGTCCCCGCGGTTATGCTTGTACCCCGTAGGGGCGACGCGTGAGCTGCCGAGACGGCGCTGTAGACGGACGGTAGGGTGAAGAGGGGGTTCGTCGGTGCGGATGTCACCCCGATAAAGGGGGCGTCCCTGCGAGTCGCAGGCGTATGGGGTCTCGGTGGCGCGGTCAGAGTCAACTGCGGTGGGGAAGTCGGGGTGCTCAGCTGGGTACCACTCCCTCAACTCGAGCTCGGGCTGCTCGTACACTGCTCCTTCAGCATCGCGGTGAACGCTTCCCGTCGCCGCAGTAGCTTCGCCCTCCTCTTCATCGCCGCCGTCAGTAGCTGCTCCGCCCTCCACTGCTGCGCGGTTTGCTTCCAATCCCGCGTACGCATCCACTCCTGCCAGCGCAGCGTCGCGGGCGTTGGCGACTTCGTCTTCCGTCCAGTATTCGATTCGTACCGGGAGAGGTCGAGGTGAGGCAGCCTCACTGTCTGGGAGAGCTGCACGAAGCCGACGCACTTCGGCTTCCGTGAGGGGGACGGTGTTGAGACGTTGTCCTTCTTCGGACATGAGCCAGTAGGTGGCGGGGTTGGTGGTTCCGTCGTGATAGGTGGCGGGCAGGATGGAGGCAAGGGCCTCGCGGAGCTCTTGCTGGGTGACCGGTCCCGTGTTTCGGGCAATCGTAGCGAGGGCATCGGCGGCAGTGGAAGAAGACATGAGTAGTAGGGAGGAGAGGAAGCCAGTGTTTCGATGGGAGAGAGAGGATGTGGTCCCTTGTCGAATTCGTGTCTCTTTTGTACCTCTGGTGGGGACTTTCCGATTCCGCTCGTACTCCGCTATGGCGTCATCGGCGAATACATCGGCCTTGTTGACCCACTGGTTGTCCGAGTCGGAGTAGCCCTTCCATTTGACGAGGTATTGCAAGCGCCGTCCTCTGCCGAAATGCCGACTGTCTAGAATCTTCTCGACTTCGTATTCCTCTTCTCCATCTACTAGATCCGGTGGCGGGCGCTGGAAGTTTTCGCCGTGCATGGCCGTTTCGTTGTACGGCGTGAGAAGATCGATATGAAACACAGGGTGAATGCTCCACTGCGTGGGAAGCTCGAGGCGATAAGTGACAGGGGACATCACCTGTGTGATCTGAAAGGGGCCATGTCGTCGCGCCGAAAGTTTTGCCGTTGGTTGATTGGTGCGGAGATGGCGCCCTGCCAGCCAGACGTAATCCCCCTCGACGAATCGGGGAGTGTCCTTGTGCTTTACCCACAGGGCCTGGGCCTTTTTCATCAGTTCCTGAGCTTCCATCCGTGCTTCTCGGAATTGTTCGAGTCGCTTCGTCACCTGTGGTATGGGCGATGGCTTATCCAGCCAATCAGCGCGCGGATTATACCCCATTAGTAGTGCAAAAGGGGACTTCTTCGTGGATTCGTGCGGCCAATTGTTGTGCGCGAATTCTGCCATCGGAAGATAGAGCGCCCAGTTATCTTGACGCTCGTTGGCCCAGAATCGCAGATACTGTTCCAGCCACTGATTGGTACGTTCTGATTGTCCATCAGTTCGGGGGTGGTAGGCCGTGGAAATGTTCTGCCGGATATTCAGGATGCGGCATAGTTCGCGTGTGAACTTGGACGCGAATCGCGGGTCTCGGTCGCTGATGATTTTGGACGGTAGTCCGAACCGTCGGAAAACATGGAGGACGTACAATGCGGCTGTTTCTTCGGCGGTTATCTCTTCGCGACAGGGAATGAAGATTGACGCCTTCGTGCAGTCGTGATCTGTGATCGTGAGGATGGAGTCTTGCCCTTGCGACTCGGGTAGTTTCGTGATGAAGTCGAGGGCGATGGTCTCGAAGGGATTGGCATCCGTGATCGGAGTTATGGGGACGAGGGGAGCGCGTATGGGTCTATTGTTGACCTTATGCCGTTGGCAGTCGGCGCAGCCTTTCACGTATTCGCGGACGTCGTTCTTTAGTTCTGGCCACCAGTACCGCCGCTCGACGAGACTCATAGTTCGCGCGATTCCGGGATGCCCATGTACTGGGGGGTCGTGGTGGTCGCGGATAAGTTGTCGTTTCTCTACTTGTCCACCCGTTATCACGCGTTTTCCCCGTCGATACCAGATGCCGTCGATCTCTTTTAGCTGCTGCGGGTCTATCCAGTAGCGTAGGAGGTACTCATCCTGTCGAGGTTCTTCCGCTGGTTCGATCCTCATTGCGCGGATCAATATATGGTCGGGGAGTACAATCACTCCTTCGTTGTCTGTTTCTCCTTGGTTGTAGTCGGGTCGTCGTGAGAGAGCGTCCGCCCGTCCATTGTTCTTCCCTGGTATGTGGTGAATTTCGAAGTCGTACTCCATGAGTTCGAGAACTTCCCTTGCCACGCGCCGACTGATCTTCTGGGGACTTTTCCAGTACTGGAGGTTCATATGGTCCGAATATATTTTGATCTTATGCGGGGATCCTGCTAGGAAAGGCCTCCAGTGGCGTAGTGCTTTACGATGGCGAGCAATTCGAGGTCGTAGATGTCGTAGTTGCGTTCTGCCTCGTTGAGTGTGGACGAGTAGTATCCGACCGGGTGACGCTTTCCGTCGTCTTTCTTCTGTAGGAGTACCGCGCCTAGTGCGAATCCCGACGCGTCCACCTCTAGTTCGAATTGATCTTCGAGCTTTGGGTGTGCTAGTACTGGCTCTTCGGTTACCAGGGTTTTGAGCTTCTGGAAGGCACGTTCTTCGTCGTCTTCCCAGCGCCATTCGGTGTCCTTCCTCGTGAGTTTGTTGAGCGGCCGTGCGTGTGTGGCAAAGCCGCGGATGAAGAGTCGGTAAAAATTGCAGAAGCCGAGGAAGGAGCGTACGTCGCGTACCTTCGTGGGGCGTGGCCAGTCGCGTATGCCCGAAATTTTTACCGGATCCATGCGTGTTACCCCCTTTTCAAGGATTACCCCCAGGTAATCCATCCGCGGCTGATGGAAGAGGCACTTCTCGAGTTTGAAGAAGAGGTCGTGCTCGAGCGCGGCACGAAGAACGGCAGTGACCGCCTCTATGTGGTCTTGTGGGGTAGCGGGGTCTCGCGTGGCTATGCCAATGTCGTCCATGTAGACTCGAATAATGGTACCCAGTGATGCGAATTTGTCGATGATCGGCCCAAATATCGCGTTCATCATCATTTGGAACGTTGCCGGTGAGTTCGTGAGTCCGAAGTACATGACCGTGGGTTCATAGAGACCGTACCGTGTTTTGAAGGCTGCCTTCGGTTCGTCTCCGGGTTTGATCCATACGTTGTTGTAGCCCCAGCGGATGTCCAGCTTGGTGTAGGTGTGCGCGTGTCCGAGGTCGGTGATCAGTTCGGAGATGAGGGGTAGCGGGTACTGGTTCCGGATCGTGCAGGCGTTAATGCGTCGATAGTCCTGTACTGGTCGTAGTTTTCCGTCTTTCTTTTTGATGAAGAAGAAGGATGATGCGTACGGGGATTTCGAGGGACGGATGTATCCTTTGGCCAGTTGTTCATCGAGGAACCCCTTCAGCTGCCCGTCTTCGTCTTGAGTCATGGGGTAGATTTTACAGTCAATCGTCGCGGGAGTGCCCTCCTTGAACTCGATTGCGTGGTCCCATGGTCGGGATGGTGGGAATCGATGAGAGGCTTCTTCACTGAACAGTTTTGCGAACTGTTGATACGGTTGCGGAAGCGTTACCTCCGTTGTATACTGGCCCGACTGAATTGCTAGTTCGGTAGCCGTGGTACGGAGTTGACATTGCTCTTCTAATTCGTGGAGCACATCGAGCTTCTCATCCTCGGTGATGATGCGTCCTATCACGGCTTGATCGGGAGTCGGGGGAATGGAACGAATGACGATGGGCATGGCATCCTCATGGATGACGGCGTGAGTCCAACTAATCGTGGGCTCGTACGTGGCTAGCCAAGGGTAGCCGAGTACTATGTCTTCGTCGCCGATATCGGTAATGAGAAAGCGCATGACCTTGCGGGTCCCCTTAGTTTGTACGTCCAGGTCTATGCAGTGCGTAATAGACCCAGCTTTATTTTCTGTTTTATCAATGTTCCATATTTTCTTGGGTTGTTCCAGGGCCTTCAGCCCTAGCCCCATGCGTTTTGCGAATGCGGGGCGCATGAAGTTGTTGGTTGCCCCCGAGTCGACTAATCCTTTAACGTCGGCCATGGCGTAACTTGTACGAATCGAGACTGGAATTCGAAGCGAACGGTAGCGAGTCATGATTACAGAGTTACAATTAACTGCCCTCACCCAGGCCGATGGGTTTAGGCGTCCTGAAAACCCTCCTTTCCCCATAGGTTTTGGAGGACCATATCTTTTACTTCATCACTTTCTCCAGCGATTCCGCTAAGCCAGTGATTGGCGCGTTGTTGCGGGGGTTCAGCCTGGGCTACTCGTACGGTCGTTTGCTCCGACTCTTGTGTATAGTAGGGATTACCGCGGGTTTACCCGCGGAAATCACGCGGGTTTTTGTATGCGTCTTGTAGGGCGTGACAGTGCGGTCCAGGGGCACTTTTTTTGTGCAATTTGGTGGAGAAATGGCTCAGCTATAGCCTCAACAAGTTTGGAGCCCATAGCACCAAAATTGATGTCACAGTGTGACAAAAAGCGACCACGGGTAGGCAAAAACCCGTGACATGCTGTGGTCACGGGTTTTTTCCGACCTGTGGTCATTCGTGACATCACTGTGACATCAGTTTTGGTGCTATGGGCTCCAAACTTGTTGAGGCTATAGCTGAGCCATTTCTCCACCAAATTGCACAAAAAAAAGTGCCCCTGGACCGCACTGTCATGCCCTACAAGACGCATACAAAAACCCGCGTGATTTCCGCGGGTAAACCCGCGGTAATCCCTAGTGTATAGTAGTCGGTCTCCGCGGCTCTACTGGTTGTTGGCTGGTTGCGACGCGGTTGCCGGGGCTGTGAACAGTCTCTTGAGAAGTGGCCCGGTCGATTGCAGTTATAGCAGATGACTTCCCTCATATTCCGCTGCTGCCCTCCTCTCGCCCCTCCACGTGGTACATAAGTGGTGCGTGGTCGATTCAGGTCTCCGACCTCCGCGACTCGCACGCGGGTCCTATCTGCTGAGGTATCCATTGCGTTGGGGTCGTGACGGAAATGGTTTTGTCGAGGAGGGGGTGGTGGTGCCCATCCACCTCTCGGAGGGTTCCATCGAGGTGCACTCGGAAGTGGAGGTGGTCCACGCGGTGCCTTGTACGTATTCAGGCGCGCTTTCATATGGATGAACTGCTTCTGCCTGTGCAACGCGCTGGTTTTCCACTGTTCGAAGGTGCGGGGTTCGTCCAGTTCGTATATCTTTGTGAACAATCCTTGTGGCAGTCCCGCCGTGAAGCGGTCGATGGTTTGTGGATCGTTGAGACGGTAGTGAGCTCGTCGTGCCAGTTGTTCGAACTTGGTGACGTACGAGTCAATGTCCTCTCCAATCATCCTAACGCCTCTCTGCAATTCTGCTTGGGCTTGCTCCTCGTCGAGGGTATTGGCGAACCTACTTCGGAATTCTGCGGTTACGTGGTCCCATAGCTGGGGATCGTATTGATCCAGTCCTCCTCGTACTTGGTCGTTGAGCCATTGGAGGACCGACAGAGTCCATTCGCTGACGTTTTGTCCCTTGATGAATCCGAGGAACAGTAGTGATCGTCGATAACAATTGAGGAGAATTGGAGCGTCCAGGTTGGTCCCCCAATATATGTGCCATTGCGTGAGGAACGTTTCGTATTTAGCTCGATCTCCATCAAAAACTGTGGGGGGCTCGCCTGATAATCGGTCCGAGCCTCGGGGTGCTCCAGCCGGTATTGGGCCTCCTGCTGGGGGTCCGGCAGGGGGTCCTCCTCCTCCGCCTGGGAATCCTCCACCTGGGAATCCTCCTCCTGGGAATCCTCCTCCTCCGCCCCCGTCACCAGGGAATCCTGGAGGTTGGGGGGGTTCATCTCCTCCTGGTGGATCTGGGCGATCGGGGCCTACCGCTCTGTATATGGCGGCATCGTCAGCGGTCATGCGATGACCGGTCGAGGGGTGTATGGGCCGGAGTATGGCTTCGGCTTCTTCGCGGATTCTTCGGGCCTCTTCGTTGGCTACTTCGTCGTGGGTAATCGTGGCTGTTGCCATTTCTGCGGGTGATCGTACTTGGATGATTTCGGGCTGCGTGATGTGGAGGGACTCAGCTCTGATAACAAGTGGGTTCGTGACTTCTGCTTGTGAGTCGTCTCTTTCTTCTTCTTCTCTCCTCGGTGTGGTCGCTTTCTCCGCTTTCGGATGGGGCTGGGGTGCGTGGTTTCGGAGGTGCTTGGCTCGTCGTTAATCGGAGCTCCGTCAATGGGTCCCCAGTTGTCTTGCGCGGGTAGGTTCCGCGCGTCGATGTCGCAGTTGTAGTTTCTTCCTGCAGGGCGGACTACGTCCCACCGTCTGTCGATAGGGTTCCAAGTAATCTCGGTCCAACACCGATGGTCGAAGTTGAACTCAACTGCACGATATCGGGAGGGTCCCGATGCGAAGTCGACGAAATATCCTACGTCTCCTCTGATAGTCTCTCCACCTAGCTGCGCCAAGGAATAGAACTGGTACGTTGCGATCGCCTCTTTCGTTTAGGCTATAGGGCCTAAAATCTCTCCACTGATCTCTAGTTGTAAACGCCACGGTGGGGATCTTGGTCTTAATGTAACGCCGCCACTGGCGTTAGTCCGACTTGGACTTCGAAAGGGCGTAGACAACTTAGCGAATCTCCGGTAAGAATCACGTGACGTAGATACACGACCAATATAGGCACGTGATCGTCGAGAGCACCAGGGCTAAGTCCACTGGGCGTATTCGTTGAAAGACGATCTGCTCGCACAGAGGCAGACGAACGACGAGACAGACGACAAGAAGGAGAGAGAGGAAGAAGGGGAACAGCGTGGCTATTGAAGAAGACCAAGATGGCGGATCTTGGTCTTTGCGTACTACTATTTATACAATGAAGGGTTGCTTTGAAGCTCCCCTATGAACCCCGAGACGAATCGCGTAAGTAACTCGAACCCTACTACAGCGATACTAGGAATGAGTCATGGTACACTGACATGTGATACCACGACCGCTGACTGATGCTACTGTCCGTGACTAATTACTGCTGACGAGGGGAGTCACACCCGACTTGTAAGTGTCCACGACGCGAACCGTTACATTCACGGATATAAAGCAGGAGTTGAGGAACGTCTATTTCCCCATCCAGCTCATCACCCCGAGACCCCTGCTAACCGACTCTATTACACGGATCGGATCGCCACTACACGAGAAGCCTAAGTCAGGCAAACGTCCGTGGTAGACATTACATATATCGAGTGTAGTTGTAAGTGAATAAATTTTTTTAAATAAAGAAGGGTGTTTCTCTGTGAGTGGCTGTACTAAGATGGTTTAATTAAAAATTAAGGGGTTATTTTAATCAGTTCTATTAGTTAATATTTGCCAAATTTGTTGCTGGAATAAGTGGTGAAAAAGGTGTTTTGTCGGAGTCTGAATTTTCGGCCGGTTCCGAGCGGACCGGACCGTGGAAAGTATGCGAAAAGCACGCAACTGTCCGCGAGTTGGGTCCGGGACTCCTTGTACCGTCGTACTGTACGTGTCGCCGCAACCGCAACTAGGCAGGGGTTTTTCAGTGTGTGTCCCTACTCATCGTTCGTGGATTTTTTTGGGTACGATTCAAACGAAAATGATATGAAGCCAATATCGCTCGAAGCCAATTTGCGCAGTTTACTTCCTGTCCCTCCCTCGTCGAACAGCCAAAAGGCAAACGATGTATAATTCGCAGCGGAAACTAGCGAGGCCGAGTCGAAGCCAACCCAACACTATTCCCCGCCCGACTCGGAGCATGGCAAGTCTCCGGAACACATAACACTATAATCCAACTCTCGCATTCTGCTGGTGTACAAGACGTAAAAAAAGTGACAGGTGTTCCCAAGAATACGAATGAACCAATGAAACCGTAGCATACAAGATAAGGAGGAAATGTACATATCATGGGGAGAATCTGTCCATTCTAGTTTGCAAGCTCGTAGCAGAAGAGAGAGGGAAATCCGAAGTAGTTGATAGCACGCTCTCGGGTGGGCTTTGGGGGATCGTCGCTGCTTCTGAGTGTGGGGGTGGGGAAGTCGTGACTGACGTAACCGCCACTCAGTGACAGAAGTCGGCGGAACGGACACAACCCCCCCGGAGTACTGTTGAGCAATGTCACCACCGCCTTGGTGCCTCTCACCTCGGACACAGCCTGCTCTTGAGTAGTCATCTCCGCTCCTTCGGTAAGCGTCTGTGATGACGAAAGTCCCAGCAAGGGGTTTAGCAAGGGGCCTGGTGATGGTGTGAAGCGACTCTCGTTAGATGTGGGGTTGCCATCAGCAAGCCCTGGATGACGTCGGGTAGTAGGGCCCATGGCTTGAACCTCAGGGGGTCGCGGCAACTCAGGACTTAAAAACAACGAGCCGTAAGCGTGGATAGACGATGTCTCTGCCAGATCGGATGAGGGAACAGGTGGGGATGGAGAAGGGTGCTCATCAAACAGGTTGTGCGCATTTCGAATGAGATCCTCCATAACCACTGGCAGGGACTTTGAGGGAATCAGCTTGAAAAAATTGCGACAAGTCGACGCAACGTACCTTCACGTGAACACCGTCTTGTTGCAAGACTTCATTCCCACGAAGGACAGGATACCAGAACTTGACAGCAAGCGCATTTACGGTCATCGCATTCTTGTCTGAATGGGAGGCAACACGCAAGAGATGCCGCAAAAGAGCTCCTAGAGATGCCCTATGAACTGGATGTAGTTGGCGGAACTTCGATTGAACTAGCGAGAAAAGGCTTTCGGTATATCTGGCTATGTGACGTCAGATTGTGGATGCGGATGAATTGTGCGAGAGAATTAAGCCCTTTACCTCTATTCTGTCTGTAGTTTTTATAATCTTGCAAAGAGAGCATAAAAATTGGCTCCGGAAGATCCCAGAGGTAGCGCTAGGAATGAAGTTAAGAAATGGTCGCGTTTGCAATCGTTGCAATGACCGACCTCGAGAAGCACTGCAACAGAATGAATGTCTGAACGAAAACGACTTTTCACTTTCGAACCTCCGCCGCAACTGGATGTGAATTCACGTTAGCTAGTAGGTCATTCATTGGGTGGATTCCACTGGTCTCCAGTACTTCTGCGTCGTGAGGGTGACCCACCTGTGACAATATTCATGAATCCCAACACGCGCCTCGATCGACTTGCGCAATATATTCCCTTGGTATTCAGGCCTCTCTTCTCGACTTCTTCGATACACATTCTCATCACTTTCGGAACGTTGTCTTCATTGGTCGTAAGGTCCACCAGGGGGATACCAAAAATTAAGTCTGAATACGCCCCGGGACGATTATTACGGTAGAGAGTCGGTGGAGGAATAGAAAAGGCAAAGGCACGACAGAAAGACGCTCTCAGATCGGACGTATCTGTTCCGGCTAAGGCTCTCCCTACGTCTGCCCTAATACTTATTGCCAAGTCGTCATACTTTGTGCATGCCGTGCTGCATGCAATATCGAATCCTCGAAGATTCCACGAAAGGTGAATTGTACTGACATCATACCATCCATATATTTGATAAGGACGTCCTTAATGGTTGGCGTGAAAACGAGTTCTTCGAGACACTGCGTTGGCAACGTTTGTTGTAGCATCAATCAACACCGTAGCATAGAACATCACTTACGTCATATCCCTCCCCCAGATTCTCGGCCCTCATCGATCGGAAGGTGTTGAGCTGGCGAACGACGCTCCTGCAGGCATCATCGGACACTGATTCAAAGGGCCAATTCAGTAAACCTAGTGACCCATGGGTGATGTCGGCGATGCCTTCTTCAGCCTCGGCAGCCTGGCTGCCTGACTCGGAGGTCAAACCTTTTGGTCTGAATGTCCTGAGGACGTTGCGGAGTGTCGGTAGAGTGAGCATATTGCTGAGGGTAATATTTCTTCAAGTATGCCTGCTGGAGCTTAGAGATCGTGTTCTCTGCATAATCAGCATACTGAGCGGCGGATTCCTTGAGATCTTCCTCAATCCGCTTTCTTGTCTCGTCTTTCGTTTTCTTCCGGATCGTAGGATTAGAAAAGGGATGCCCGCACGCACGCGCAATCTTCCTGACTGACTTACCTTCAACGTTGTAAGCGGTTTAATGATGTCGTTATCTAGCATGTCCACGAAAGCCTGCTGGGTGTCGGCCTCTGCAGCGGCTGTGGGCTCCGGGTAGAAGTTTAGAATGTGAAAACGCGTACCTCTTTCTAGACTGTCTCTCACTTTATCCCATGCTGCCCTGGTCGTAGTTGGTTCGGCACGTGGGTCGAATGAGGCATCAACGGCTTTTGCCTTGCGGTTGAGTTTCCGTAGGGAATTGATACTACAAGAGAAAGAAATCGGTCAAGATAGATGATATGTTTGATTTCTCAGACGACAACTGACTAAGTTGCTTCAATACGTCGCCTGAAGATCAAACGATTCATGTAAAATGTGAGACTCGAACATGATAATATATTGACCTTTCTCGGAAGAAAGCCAAATAGCGATCTGCGATGACTCCGAGTTGTGAATCGAATTGGGCGAGCAGGCTGTTAGAGTGGCTCCCTAAAACCACTTTGGACTGTGGTTCTACAGATAGGAAGGTCATGGGAGGCTGCGGGGGGCTGGCGAAGGCGCTTTTGTAGGTTGTGCCTGTCTAAAGCATGGCACCACCGTATATTTTCTCAGGCCTGCTGCAAACTTGGCTGCAAACGAGCTATTTGGTAAGATGCGTCCCTCAGAACTCTGAGAGCGAGACGACAGACGGGTGCGCCGAACACTACATTATACACACTTCTGACTAGGTGAGCCTAGCCTCAGCCCACTCTCGGAGAGAAGAGACCGTGCATAAAGCATCTGCATCGGCACCCAGCTCCACCTGCAGATCTTTCCACGCCTTTGTATGCTTAGGTTCTCAAAAACTTCTCATCTACCATGTCCATCTCGGCGCCCGGAGCCCAATCGTACTTGGAATTAGAGAAAGCTCGGACCGTTTGGGACTCTGCCTGACAATGAACTCTCGGTTTGATCGAGGCGTGCGTCTGCAAGGGTTTGGGTACAGTATTGTAGAGCGGGAGTGGGCCGTGGGAGACAATCGACATCTGGGTCGGAATCCGAGAAATACTGTAGCCCGTATCCAATCACAAAAATATAACATATTTTTGCGTTTATAGATCATGTGACGTGTCAATAAATGCGCCCACAGTTTCCGGAACAGTAACTTCAATTGACAGAGTCGGGCGATCTCAGAGCGTACGATGCATGCTAGTGCCAGTCTGGCACCGGATGGAGTTGACGTCAACCCAACACACTCGTGGTGGTAAAGGAAAGCATTGACATACATTCGGATGGAGACTCTTTGCTCGTCGCAGCCTCTGGGGCGCTTTGCGCTTTTCTGTTTCGAAGAGCAGCCTACCTCTTGTCCTTCATCGAAGCCTGGGCGGACCTTTCTTGGAAAAATGCCAAATAAAGTTCTGCGATGATTCGGAGTTGTATGGCGAATTGGGCAAGTAGACTGTTGGAGTGGCTCTCCAAGACCACTCTGGGTTGAGGTTCTAAGGATAGGAAAGACATGGGGGGGGGGCGCCGGAGGTTGTAAAGGCAGCTGTGTAAGTCAACACTGGCCAAACAGCGGTCATGAGGCATATTTTCTCGGCGTCAGTGTGAGTTGATCAAAGCGAAGCAACTCCATCAGCGGGCGGTCAGAGGTAATTTATGCAAACTGAGTCGCCGAAGTTTTAGCAGTCACTAGTCACTGCAAACAGGCGAGAATTTCTTACTATAGATACTGTCATCTTCAACGAGTCAGTGGTCCCATGCCAAGCGTTCTCTGGCAAATTCAAAATTGACCATTCTTCCCTTCAATCCTCTTATTCGTCACACGGATGCACTATAGTGAGCCCCGAAATATCCAGCCCCCGCATCATCCCCTTCTAACTAGTAGCTGCAATATATATGTGTAATCGGTCAAGGGTTCTTGAAATTGGATTGTTGTTCATTTATTTCTTGGGTTATCGTTGCCTGCGGAGCACCCGGCGGAGCTGAAAACACGGGCCAATAGTCAATCAGTGCAGAGGTCTCATGAGGATTCAAAGGCCGGACGTACTTGAGCATCAGTACCAATTCTGCATCGCGACTCACCAGTCACCAGTCACTCCGAGTCGTCGCTTACCCCTACCGCCGGCGCCTCTGCTAGCCCCGCGTCCTTCCCAATTCCACTGACGTAGCACATCTGGAGCGCGACGGTCGCGACGGAACATGCGCTCAGCCGCACGGAGCGGCGCATGACGAACGCAGCGCCGCGCAGGGAGACCAAAGTCGGTGCGTAGCCGAAGTGCTCCTGCACGATCTCACTCCTCTGCGGGCGCTGGGGCGTGGCAGGAACGAGTTTCTCCGGATCCTCCATGAGCACCGCTTCTTCGTCGCCACCGTCTCTGCCGCTCCACGCACCCTCGACGAGGTCGAGAACCTCCGTGTTGAGCCCGTAGTATTTGTTTAGTCGCCTTGCTACAGAAGATCGGCTGTGGAGCGGCGTCGACGAGCACGAGGAGGGTGTTGCGCGTGATTTCGCCGCGGTACATTCTCGTACTTGTCGAGGAACGTTTGTTCGACCGGAAATGAGAATGTCAGACCGAGGGGCATTACAGGCGAATCGACATCGACATCGCTCACTATTTGCACGTCCCATTGTGAGCCCGTTGTTGAAGTAAGAAACGCGTGCACGATCAGGAGGATAGTCTGAATTCGGCGAAACGCTTTCCTCCATTTGAGAGTCTCGGAGATGCGGTGCTTTGCTGTTTTAGCGTGAAAGGTTTGTCGCCGTACAGCTCTAGTTGGTACATTCGCCTGCATGAAACGCAAGAAGTACAGCGACGGCCTAAAGCTGATCTTGTCTGGGTGTGCACCGTGACTGTATATCGCTGTGGTAACCGGAATGGTGATCTAGTCACAATCCTCCTCTGGCTCCGATAGAAGGACATGGCTGTCGACGGACTCATCGTCCCGGACTCGACCAATTACTAGGCCAAGTGGGCAGGCCTGTATTCGTTCTTTTCACCTGCGTACTAGCTAGAGGGGAATAGTGCGATGGTGGGTGATGCATGATTGCTCGAATGAACGCTCCGAGTCGTTGACGCAAGCGGGCTTGGCGGCTCCAGCTCGTCCCGGCTTTCCGTTCCGGGCCGGGTATGTCCCCGTTTCGTTTCCCTTGACCTCTGGACTCGGAAGCGAGGACAATCTCAGGCTGTTACTACTATCGCGCTGCCTCCAATGGCTGGCTGTGCAACATTTAATCGCAATTGTGCTCATGTGGTACTCCCTGGGGATCGGTGTGAGTCTGATTCCTAGTACAGAGCGAAGAGACGAAATGTCACTGGCAGTGGTCGCATTGGTGGTGGCGCACAATCGCCCGAATGAAGGCTCGTTGGCCAGGCGCTCCAGCTCGTCCCGGCTTCTGTGCCGTGCCGGGTTCGCTCCGTTTCGTTTGACTTACAGTAAGCGAAAAGTCAGACAACACTTTTCCCGTTGAAGCTGTGAAGCTGTAGACCGGTGACCGTCTGTATATGAAGGGTAAACCTGCGATATACAGACCGGTACATCTGAGTTTTAATCCCTATGGCGTCTGTCTCCTTGCAAAATTTACTTTTATGGAAATCCCCAAAATGGCATCTCGTTATGTAACTCACATTAGAACACGTCTTGATATTGGGACGCGTCTGTACTATATTGGTCGGCAACAATGAATATATATGCGCTTCTTCTCCCTATTTCCTTAAGACATGGACCTCACAACTAAGCTTGGGCTACAGGAGGTACAAGACCTCCCTGAGGATATGCTACGCTCAACCTATGAGACTCTCGTTCCATCAGACCGTCGTCTTCCTGCTGCTTTTTGGGCGCAATACGATGAGGAGAAGCAGTCTGTCGGACTCCGTGCCTGTCTACTCCTTTGGGTTATCTCGAACTTTGGAGTTCTGCCTCGGGAGTTTCAGGTTACCGCAACAATCGCAATCATGTCTGGACAAGACTCTTTGATTGATGTCGGGACTGGTGCTGGCAAGACCTTGTGCATGATCCTGCCTTGTTTACTTGCCCCGGACACTATAGCTATCGTATTTTCGCCTTTGAAGCGTCTTCAATCGGTACAAGTCCTTAGTTTTGCTCGTTATGGGATCAAGGCGATCGCTATTAATGAAGATACACCTAATGACCCTGTTCTCTGGCAGGTCTGCCTTTGCAGACTGTCTGTTCTGGATCGCCGTGACTTATGAGAGGTCTTTAGAGTATCCGCGATGCAGAATATCCGGTTCTCCTAGTGCAGCCAGAGCAACTCTGTATGACCAACGGTCACTTCCCTCGACTTGCGCGTCTGGTTGCTGAGGATCGACAATTTCTGAGGCGTGTTCAGCGGCTGCATGTCAACGAGGCTCATTTTATCTACACTGCTGGCCTTAAACACTATGGGCTTCCCGCTTTTCGACCAGCATGGGGTCGTCTGGGTGAGTTCCGGATCAAAATCGGGAAGCAAGTCCCCATGCAGGCTCTCTCTGGGACGCAGCCGCCGCACATCAAGGCGGCGATAATCAAGAGTCTTTTGTTTGACTGAATCAAGGCTATGTTCTGTCGAACTGACGAGCAACCGACCTAATACAGTCTATGCAACTCATCCAATTATTGGTGAACTCTCGGACTTTCGCAATCTAGATTTTGTCATTCCCACATCTTACCCTACTGGCTGGAAACTACCAAAGACTCTTCTATTTCACGACAACGTTACTCAGGCCGGTGAAGCTGCTATGTACCACACAAAGCGGCTTCCGGAAGACCTCCAGAGAAAAGGCCTGGTCATGCATTATCATGGGGGCATGTCTAAGGAGTATCTGACCAAGGTCTACGACGATTTCAGCAAACCGGACGGTCATTGTAGGGTATTACATGCAACTGAGGGCGCGTCCACGGTATGCTTCCACTACAGTCTATCCTCTGTGGCTAATATCTATGATCAGGGATTGGACATCGAGGACATTGAGATCGTTATTCAGTATGGGATAACTCGGGACATACCGACAGCGCTCCAACGAGGTGGTCGGGGTGGGCGCAGCTCGACAGGAGAGGCAATATTCCTCACCATGTACGAGCCATGGGTGAAGACGATCGACCTCAAAGCCGTCAGTGTCGAGACAGTGTCGGACCCTGACCACCCGAACGTCCCGAAATTAACAAAGCATTCAACCAAGCAAGCCCGCACTGGCGTTGCAATGATAAAGGTTGTCCAGCAGAACGAGGAGTGTCTGCGGCGACTATTTGCGACTTATCTCAACGACCAAGCTCCTGATGGCAAGTACTATCTGTGCTACGACGACTTGTTGGGACTGATATTTCTTTAGCACTTCATTTCACAACTAAATGGTGTTGTGATCGTCACCCCGGGTCCGATTTTCGTCTGTGCACTTTCTTCAAGGGTCGACTTCTCTATCAGGATTCGGATACTTCAGGGCTTTATTATGGTGGTGTCGACGAATCTGACCGTGAAGAAATTCTCCCGCCGTTACGAAAGAAGCGAAAGGCCGGCGTCAAGGTCAGGGCGACCAACGAGCGGGCACCGCTAACGGATAGACTCATTGCCTGGCGTCTTCGAGTACACGACAGTGACCCTCTGGCATCTGTGCGGCCGCCAACGTTTGTCCTCAATGACTCCAGCATAAAGAAACTGTCTAGGGTACACCCCGCAGAAGTCACAGGCCCTGAGAAAATCGTAAGCTGTCCTCGGCGAGACTCAGGAATGGCAGGCCAATTGGTCCGGGCAAGTCTACGAGACTATCCGGGCTTATGATCAAGAACTCGAGGACCTCCGCAAGAAGGAAGCAGCTCGACACAAGGCTCATCAGAAGCGTGTTAAACAAGACCAAGACACAGCCAAATTCGCTGAGGAATCCAACCTGACAGAGGAACGCATCCGCCAGGAGGTCTTGCAGCGACACCGCGCAGCCATGGGACTCGGAGGGACTCTGACGATGCGAGAGGCTCTAGACGATATCACGGAGAACGTCCCTGTTCGTCGTAGTACTAGGCTACAAAACCTGAAGTAGTAGTTCGTACAATCTACTCCGCCGTCAACTCGTCTGAGTCGTCTGTTGAGTCGTCTGCATCACCATCTCCGTCTGGGTCTACCGCAAGAGCCATTTGTGGCAAAGAATCGAGTTCTTCGTCGTACCCCCTGCCTTCTACCATGGCACAGAACTTCCGATTGAAGGTGTTTAGCGACGACGACAGCAGCTTCGCTTCACCCATAGCAAGGATGTCGGGCACAGCTTTGGCATTCGCATTTCCAGGTCTGTCTTCTTCGTACATGTGCAGCTGTTCTTCGCGCACCTTCTTGGCAATGCGCCAGACCAGATGGTCTGTTTTGGGGTCCGTGTGCGTGGTACCTTGATATGCTGTTTTCATGGCCACGGAAACGCGTTTTTTGAGTTTCTTTATTATATCGATTGCGGCCGAGATGTTTCCGAGACGATCCCACGTCGAATTAAGTCCCTTTGCCTGTAAGAGTTTCTATCGAGATCTGGTATCAAGCTCTCAGTCCTCAGGCCACGACTACTACAGACCTTGAGCTCTCCGATCAAATGCTCGATATTAAGGTCGATCGGCATCGCATGGCCTGAAAGTCCAGAGACGTTCACTAGCATGTTATCGCGCATTATATCCCTGCATATGTCTCATCAGCCTGTCCTGACGTCAGATATTGAGACTTACGCGAACTCCGGGGTCCAAATGTGCTTCAGGTTCGATAGGAAATGCAGGATTTCCGTACAGTAGTTATTCCCACCGGATCCCCTAAACATCATTGCCAGCTGTGGAAGGAAGTCTTCAACGCGACCAATGTCACCATCTGAGATTGCCCGAACAAGCTCGGCGACGTAGAGTAGGTCCCGAGTAAGGAGCCGGAGATTCTGATGCGCCTTATCTTTGTCTGGATCTGGCCGCATTGGAGATAAGACCTTTGGGGTAGCGATGGACAGAGCAGCAGGTTCATAGTCTGATTCATCGCTATCGTCTTCGTCAGCTGGTGAGTTGTCATCAAGTCTACCCACTCGGATCAGCGGTGTAGCATGTCGGCACAGTATTCTATCAGCCAGACCGAGTAGCTCTTCCGCTGATGGTTCTGTGGCAGCAAACTCAGCGAGGTCAGAATATCCACTCTCAGCTTGCCAAGCATTCAGTAAGATGCCATCCAAGATCTGAGTGAGCACCGACAGAAGTGTGTGGTAATCAGGGTGATCGCCGCCAAGACGAGTCTTCTCCAGAAGGGCAAAGAAGTATGTTAGGCTACCTGTTTGGTCCAGCGATCCTCGGTGAACGTGCAACAACGCCCAGACGAGATTAAGGCACAAATGGAAGAGCCCAAAGCCTAGCTGAAAGACTTCGCGGCGTGTCCAGTGGCTTGTGTCGCGTGCCCGGAGAATTTGGCCAGAACGAATCCGCGAGTTGGTTAGCTGGTCATTGAACGTCGGGATTGCATGTTCGCACAGATCCTCAGCGGTGCGTTTAAGTTGAGTGAGGAAGACATCATCGTGGAAGAGTAGATTGCCACGAACGGTTGCCTCTTCAATTGTCGACACCCGAATCGGAAATTGTTCTGTCTTGTATCCAGGCGGCATCGGGCGTCGAGAGACATGTTGCAGCGCTGGATCTTTTGCATAGCTTTGGAATTTGATGGAGTATTTTGTCAGGACGTGAACGATGACCACCTTGAGCTGGAATTGAAATGACCAGAGTTGCTGATCTGTTGGACGAATGTCTCTATTGAAATTAGTGATGTCAGGTCCAGTTGCAGGAACTGGAAAAAAACCACAACCCAACCGGACTGCAACTGCAAACGACCGGACTTCCGGTTGCGGTTGGGGCCTGGCACAGCAATGTGCGGTTGTGGTCGCTGCAATCACACCGCGTTCTCCAACCGGTTGCGACCGACTACAACCGGTCGCAACCGCTTTTGTATCGACATTGAGGGCCCGGGTTATTATCACCGTGGTACTGTATTTATGGAGTAAGGAACAGTAGTATACAAGAAGTATTGTAACACAACTATCTATTAGTACAGTAAAGTCCGTCGTCACTGCCCCCCGCCGTCGTCGCGTCGCCGCCATCGTCTGCTGCTGCGTCGCTGCGTCGTCGCCGCCGCCTGCTGCCAGTGCGTCGCCGCGTCGCCGCCGTCATCTGCTGCGTCGTCGCGTCGCCGCCATCATCTGCTGCTGCGTCGCCGCCGCCGTCTGCTGCCAGTGCGTCGTCGCGTCGCCGCCGTCGTCTGCTGCGTCGCGTCATCGCCATCATCTGCTGTGTCGTCCACTGAGTTGATGTTGTATGTTGTTGTTGTCGTTGCGGGCCAAGTTGTGGGCTTGCGGGCGACGGGCGTTCGATACTGCCTTGTGCCATTGGGCTGTGCTTCACCCTGTTGTTGAACTGTCGTCTTGCCATCGTTCCTGCCGCTGGTGTCGTGGTTAGCGTGGCATTGGCGGGGGGGTTGTCGTTGGTTTGGTGCTGTCGTTGCCGGGTGTACGCCGGTGGAATGACGCAAGTCACATGCATCATGGGATCCCGTCCCAATTTGTGCCCGGCCCGGGTGATTTGCCGCAATTTGCCGGTTTTGTTCATTCGCTGAATCTCTTGCTTACTCAATAACGGCAACAACAACGCAGCAACGCCGACAACAAGCCTCAAGCCACAACTACACCAGCAACAGCAGCAGCAACACAAGTTCACAACCAAGATCACAACACCCTCGGAAAAGGCGAATACAAGGTGAGGTCGACCACCACAACAGCGGGCAAGGCGAGGTCGACCGCGACAACAGTGGGCAAGGCGACAACAACAACACAAAGACGAGGCGACGACAGTGACAGACAGCAAGACGATGTCGGCGGCAACAACAACGAGCCCATCGACACGACAACTTGGCAGCAGGCATTATCATTAGTAGCTAGTGTACAGTACAGTAGATTTTCTATACAAAACTTAATAGAACTGTTTCCCTTGCCTTGGTACGGAAAAATCACAGCAGATGTCGGTTGGAACCGGTTCCAACCGTCTATAACCGGTCGCGCAACCGATGACAATCGGTCGGTCGCGGTCCGGTTGTCAGTTGTGATGTGGCGGTAAAAAGACCAACCGGTCGGGGTTTCGGTTGGGGCCAAAAGGGGTAAAAAACCGGACCCAACCGGACCTGACATCTCTAATTGAAATCGAGGCCTTTTGCTTTCCCGAAGCGTTCCAGTATCGGTGCCAGCTTCATGTGCTCAGGCCTACCATTACGGACCTTGTACAGGATGCCAAAAGTCCCAGAAGTTACTTTGGCCGGTCCAGACGAACCCCGCTGCTCGACAAAGATCGAGGTGCTGATTTGTATATTGTCATAGCAGAATACATGAGGCCCAGAGCCGACCTTGACAGCCAGTTTAAGACATTGACTCGCCAGCGCAGCAATATTGTTCATCACAGAACTGAAGCACACAGAAAGGCCACACCGATGCAGAGCCTCAATGGTTTGCCGAGAACATCCGCTGCTCCAGAGAAACAGACCGAATAGCGCAGGAAACCCAAGAACGCGATTTGAGCGCTGGTAGCTTAGTTGCCGCACGATTATATCACACATCTACAGTATGATATTGGTATTCAGTACTCGATAAATCGACATTAAACGTACGGCATCAGGATGCTTGATCTTATTTTTCTCCTTTGCCAGTGACGTCTCCGCTGCTCTGAGTAGAATCCCTGTCAGAAAGGGTGCCTTGTCGCAAGTGCTCGAAACCGTCCATGACTTGATAAAGTCCGGGGTTATGGCAGTGATACCCGGCAGCAAGTCTGTCTCCTTGACTAAGTTCATCTCCTTGTCGATAACACCGCATATGTGTTCGAGTGCATGCGGCTCCATCCAAGACCAAAGCTTCGCCCTACCAGAGTCCACAGCATGAATAGAGTCGAGCATTAGAGCAAGTTTTCTGTTGCCATCCTTATAAAGCTCGACCCGATATCCAGTATACTCGGGTTTGCAGTCGTCGAGGATCTCCAGGATAAGATCAAAGGGACTCAGATTCCCTTCCCTGAGCAGCGCGAGGACTTTCCCAAACCGTTCCACGTGCGATATTCTAACAGAACGACCTTGCACAGACTTGTGTTGCCCGGGCCGTGCCTCTACAAGCGGCGACTCCTCTTGTGAGCCAAATATCGTCGGGGGTCGAAAGAGAAATCTTGAGGGATTGTGAGAAGACCCAGACGCTACTGACTGCAGATGATCCCCGACATGAGATGTGCACAAAGGGCCCGGGGTTGAAGGAGACGCGGCAGACGCTTCTTGAGAGCCAAAGGACAAGAGTTCCCCTCTAAACTTAGTTGCTCTAGCAGTGCGCCGAGGTATTGTCACAGTAGAATAATTAGTCTCAGCAAAGGTAAGAGGCAGCATGTCGAGGAGGAGAAAACGTTGGAATGTAATATGGACTCTGACTTAGACATGTCTCGATAATCTTAATCTCTGTGACTTACATAACGAGATGCCATTTTGGGGATTCCCATAAAAGTAAATTTTCAATGGAGACAGACGCTATAGAGATTTAAACTCAGATGTACCAGCCTGTATATCGATTATCATATACAGGCTGGTCACGAGCCTAGTGAAGCTGGTGGTCGCAAGAAGGCCGTGAGAGACCTGCACGTGGAAAATAGGCATCGGACGCGCACAACTCGCTTCTCATTCATGACGACACCGGCAATTCACGTCTCTTGTTATCAACACCCTATGACATAGGTAGTCGACTACACTGGCGTTCTCCTCAAATATCCCCAGGGGCTGAAGCTGATGCCCCGACCCTTCACGAATAAAAATCAAGCCTTTGGCTAACCCTCAAATGAAGTATCCCGATTCTCGTCGCACAGGGGACTAAGGCTGACATTACGCTGGCTCGCAACTCGGAAAGGATCCAGGTGCGGTTGGTCTCAAAGTTCGCAGTACATCAAAACGGCGTACGTCCGCTGTCCACTCCCTCCACCAGTACTTACTCGCCAACCTGACCACTGATCCGTTCCACCCAATCTCCGCCGCGCGACCCATCGCACCAAGACTTACCGATTGCGTCGGAGCCCAGACTCTCGTCGCTGATGTAGCTAGCTGTCATGCACGACGTCCCATCCGCTGTGTCGGAACAGGTAGATATCTGCCTGGGGCGGCAGACGAAGGAGCAGCTGTACCGTCTCTACATCCACACGTTGATCAAGGTCGCCGACAAGCCTGCCGCCATATTATTCGTGCCTGACCTGCACGGCCCGGCTAGGTGTCGCAGTCAGCTAGTCTAGGAGGTGCGGGGCGGAGGAGGGCAAGGGTTCAGCTCTTGCACGCGCAACAACGAGATCGGTAAGTGCCTTCCGTCTGCATGCCCCCTCCTTTCTCGAATTCTCGAATAGACCTGGCGCAGACGGTCGCATTGGCATATCCATGTAGCTGTAGTTGTGTAGCGTGGCACCTGTTCCATGCGCCCAGCCACCGCCAGTGGCAGTTATTGTTTGGACTGGCTCTGATGGACGGTTGTCAACTCAGTCAGGTGGACTAAAAACATTTTACGGTGTAATACATTAGTTTCTCGACTCAATATGATCTATCTCTCTCCCATCCACCTGTTGCGAACACGGCACGCTCGATCCGGCCGACCCGAACCGCTGCAGACTCGGATTTAGGAGCGTTCTGTTGAGCTATGTTTACAAGCGCAGACAAACCGTTTCAAGTCTCATAGGGCTTCGCGCGCCCCTTCTACTTCATTTTGGACATCGCTTTCCTGTCTCCTGTCGCAGTTTCCAGCGATCTTTTCATGTTCGCTTCCCTTTACCTCACTTTGCGACTGTTCCCATCAAAATGTAGTAAAGCCCGTATAAGAAGTGTCCATTGTATCGAATATACGCTATCCAGTCCCCTTCCTTTGATCCGTCGTTTGAATGTCCTAGCCCCCCTCCAAAGCGAACTTCAATCCGCCTTCGTCCTCACTCACGCCCATTGTCCAACTTCGCCCTCTTGCTCGCCGAGCTCCCGGTTGCCGACTGAAATGGCCTTTTCGGACCCTCGTCACCTGATTGGCAAGACTTAGCCGGCACGTCGTCCTTGCCCAACCTTACAACACCACCGCCGGAAACACCTATATGCGTGCACGTCACATCAGTAGCCATAATAAAGTCCGCATGTAATTTGTCAGATTGCTCTTGAGTAGGTGTACTAAGGTGTCGATGAATCCTCAAGTCAATATTTGCCCCCCGATAGTCAACCTCCGCGTGGGTTAAAGCTGATTCGGGTGACATGTTTGAGAGACGTAAGAAAGTGGCGTGCTTCAAGATGAGGATAACAGCTTCGACAAAGGTTAGATACAGCCTAAAAATGATGAAGTGAAATACCAAAGATCAAATGATAATTGCCGAGACTGGTGTGGGTGAGCTGAGATAGATATCATAAGCGAGGGACAAATGGCCGCAATACAAAGGGAACACATTTTGAATGGTGGGGAGTGACATAATCTGCTTTACCTTGTGAAGAGGTGAGATGTTTGGTTGAGTAAACGTACGGAGAAAACTTACAAACTGGAGAACCAAAGGTGAACACCATTAGCAGGCTAGAAAGGGGAGCATGCACACACATGCTAGTTGGTCAGAATGAGTACAATCAAAGGAGAGTAAAACAATAAGCCACCGCGTGATTAACAGGCAACAAACACAATAAGGCAAATAGCGACCCACACCCCGAAGAGCCAAGACAGACATGGTTAGCAGGATTGGAACGGAGTGAAGTACGGTAGCCACTCACTTGCTGGAGAGCCGAGGACAGGCATCGTCAGTACACTTGAAACGCGGCGAGTCATGGCAGCCATTCACCAACTGGAGAGACGAGGATAGGCGTCGTCAGTATGCTTGAAACGCAGCGAGCCACGAGAGCCACTCACAGACTGGAGGGCCGAGGACAGGCGTCGTCAGTACGCTTGAAATTCAGCGAGCCACGGCAGCCACTCACAGACTGGAGAGCCGAGGACAGACATCGTCAGTATGCTTGAAACGCAGCGAGCCACCGCAGCCACTCACTTCCTGGAGAGCCGAGGACAGGCGTCATCAGTACACATGAAACGCAGCAAGCCATGGCAGCCACTCACGTCCTAGAGAGCCGAGGATAGGTGTCGTCAGTACGCTTGAAACACAGCGAGCCACCGCAGCCACTCACTTCCTGGAGAGCCAAGGACAGGTGTCGTCAGCTTGAAATGCAGCGAGCCACCGCAGCCACTCACGTCCTGGAGAGCCAAGGATAGGCATCATCAGTATGCTTGAAATGCAGCGAGCCACCGCAGCCACTCACGTCCTGGAGAGCCAAGGATAGGCATCGTCAGTATGCTTGAAATGCAGCGAGCCACGGCAACCGCTCACATCCTGGAGAGCCAAGGACAGGCATCGTCAGCATGCTTGAAACACAGCGAGCTACGGCAGCCACTCACATACTGGAGAACCAAGGATGAGCGTCGTCAGTGCGCTTGAAACACAGTGAGCCACGCGAGCCACTCACGTCCTGAAGAGCCGAGGACAGGCGTCGTCAGTACGCATGAAACGCAGCGAGCCACGACAACCACTCACATACTGGAGAGCCAAGGATAGGTGTCGTCAGTACGCTTGAAACGCAGCGAGCCACAGCAGCCACTCACTCTCTGGAGAGTCGAGGACAGGCATTGTCAGTATGCTTGAAACGCAGCGAGCCACCGCAGCCACTCACGTCCCGGAGAGCCAAGGACAGGCGTCGTCAGCTTGAAATGCAGCGAGCCACGGCAGCCACTCACATCCTGGAGAGCCGAGGACAGGTGTCGTCAGTACACTTGAAATGCAGCCGGCCACGGCAGCCACTCACATCCTGGATAGCCGAGGACAGGCGTCGTCAGTACGCTTGAAATGCAGCGAGACATTGCAGCCATTCACCGACTAGAGAGCCGAGGGCACCCATCGTCAGTGTTCTTGAAATGCAGCGAGCCACCGCAGCCACTCACGTCCTGGAGAGCCGAGGATAGGCGTCGTCAGTATGCTTGAAACGCAGCAAGCCACCGCAGCCACTCACTTCCTGGAGAGCCGAGGATAGGGTTGTCAGTACGCTTGAGACGCAGCGAGCTACAGTAACCACGCACGTCTAGTGTTTGAAAGTCCGACTCGGTCCGGTTTTTTGCCCTAATCTGGAACAACCGGACCGGAACCGGTTTTCGTTTTCACACATTTTGCCCAAAACTGGACCGAACCGGCAACAACCGGTTCCTTCCGGTTGCAGTGTTTCGAAAAGACCGACTCTCTCGGTCTCAACCAGCTCATCCCGAGTCGGTCACAACCTCTCAATGACCGACTGCAACCGCAGTCGCACTGGCAAAAAGGGAGATAAAAGAATTTTGTGTGATGGTCTACTACATAGTACAGAATAGCTAATAACTCAAAAGAGCGCAGATGCATCATGCATCTGCGAGGCACCCGCCATTGCCTTCGCCGTCGAGTCGTCATGATGGTTGTTGAACTTGTCATCGCTGTCGTCGCCACCGCAGTCGTCGTCGTCATCGTCGGCATGTTGTTGCCTCTGTCGCCTCGTGGCCGTCGGCGTCGTTGGCGTAGTGGTCGTAGTTGGCGGTGCTTGGGGCTGCGTTGGGCCGTTGGCTGACTGCCCCGTCGCCGTCGTCGGCGAAGTTGCTGCGATTGTTGGTGTCGTCGAATGACCGCCGGGATCTTCACGGTTGTCCTTGCGGTTGTCGCGGCCGTTGTCGTCGGCAGAGTGGTCGTCGTAGTCAGTGGCGGAGCGCTGCGTGGGTTGACTGCCCGCTGCCGCCGTTGTCGTTGTTGGTGTAGTTGGGGCTGGGGGCGATTGAACGGTGGTGGTGGTGGTGGTGGTGGAAGGCAGCTCAGGGCCACTGTTGTAGAAGAGTGCCGCCATGGCCAAGGGTCACGTACCTCGCAGCTGCATGAGGGGCCCGTATACCGTCGTCGCCATGGATAGCGGTGCACGCAGCTTGAGGTCGGATTGGTGGAGAACCCGCCGCCGCCATCGTCGTCGCCGCCTATTGCCGACGTCGACGCCGGCATAACGGTAGTGAGGTTGGGTCTGTCTGGATCATTAGCAGAGAGCGGAAGAAAATCGTGGGAGGACGTACAAAGATATGTGTCGTCAGCGGGTCAGCGGCGGTGGACGGCGACGAATCAATCACACTGAGTCGTCGCAGTGGTTGTTGCAGGGCTGCGTTGGCTGCGTTGGCAGAGCACCTGCAGTCGCCATTGCTGCTGCCGCTGTTACTGAAGTCGTTGTCGTCCGGGGTCCAAGCTTTAATGGGCAGAGAGCCCAACGACGCTACTGTTGTCGTCGTAGTTGCCAGCGGTCGTGGCTCGAGGCTCACGCGTGTGAATGACCAATCAAAGACCGGTTGAGACCGGCCCCAACCGGTCTTTAGCGGTTCGTCCGGGCACCTGATTCCGATGAACCGAAACCGGCTGATTACTCAGATTCCGGAGAACCGCAACCGGAAGTCCGGTTACAATCGGTTTTGGTCCGGTCCGGTTCCGGTTTTTTGCAGTTCACATGACTGGACTTTTAAACACTACGCACGTCCTGGAGAGCCAAGGACAGGCGTTGTCAGTACGCTTGAAATGCAGTGAGCCATGACAGTCACTCATGTCCTGGAGAGCCAAGGACAGGCGTCGTCAGTATTCTTGAAACGCAGCGAGCCACAGCAACCACTCACGTGCTGGAGAGCCGAGGACAGGCGACGTCAGTACGCTTGAAACGCAGCGAATCACGGCAGTCACTCGCTTGCTGGAGAGCCGAGGACACGCGTCGTCAGTGCGCTTGAAACACAGCGAGCCACGCAAGCCACTCACCAACTGGAGAGCCAAGGATAGGCGCCGTCAGTATGCTTGAAATGCAGCGAGGCACAGCAGCCACTCACAGACTGGAGAGCCAAGGACAGGCGTCATCAGTACGCTTGGAATGCGGCGAGTCATGGCAGCCACTCACTTCCTGAGGAGCCGAGGATAGGCGTCGTCAGTACGCTTGAAACACAGCGAGCCACGCGAGCCACGCACCAACTGGAGAGCCGAGGAATCGAGGATAGGCGTCGTCAGTATGCTTGAAACGCAGCGAGAAACGGCAACCACTCACTAACTGGAGAGCCAAGGATAGGCGTCATCAGTATGCTTGAAACGCAGCAAGCCACGGCAGCCACTCACTTCCTGGAGAGCCAAGGACACGCGTCATCAGTGCGCTTGAAACACAGTGAGCCACGCGAGCCACTCACGTCCTGGAGAGCCGAGGATGGGCATCGTCAGCATGCTTGAAATGCGGCCAGCCACTGCAGCCACTCACGTCCCGGAGAGCCTAGGACAGGCGTCGTCAGTACGCTTTGAAATGCAGCGAGCCACGGCAGTCACTCACTTCCTGGAGAGTCGAGGACAGGCGTCGTCAGCACGCTTGAAAAGCGGTGAGCCATGGCAGCCACTCACGGCCTGGAGAGCCAAGGATAGGTGTCGTTAGTACGCTTGAGACGCAGCGAGCCACGTGACCCACTCACGTCCTGGAGAGCCAGGATAGGCGTCGTCAGTATGCTTGAAACGCAGCGAGCCACCGCAGCCACTCACTTCCTGGAGAGCCGAGGACCGGTGTCGTCAGCACGCTTGAAATGCAGCGAGATACGGTAGCTGCTCACCCACTGGAGAGTAGAGCACCAGCGTGGTCAGGTCAGTTGATCTGAAAACCATCAGTAAGAGTTGGCACTCACATACTGGGAGTTGGATGGTATCAAGCATCGTGATCTGTATACCACAATTTGAGACTATTGACACTTACCCAGATGTAGTGTTCGAAAGTCCAGTCCCATGAACCGGAAAAAAACCGGGACCGGACCGGACTGCAACCGGTTGCAACCGGACCGTCGGTTGCGGTTCATCCGGCTTGAGAATCTTACCGGTTGCGGTTCATCCAAATCTGGAATTTGGGTGAACCGCCACAGGGCCGGTTGGGACCGGTCCCAACCGGTCTTTACAACCACGACCACGCCAGTATCGACTACGACACCGACGAGTCTACGACCGCGAATTCGACACCGGGCCGACTGCAGCGCCGACACCGACACCAACGACTTGCAGCCTCAACAACAACATCCGCGCCAACACCGACTCGGACGATCACGACTACGACTACGGCCACTCCGACATCGACAACGACTCATCGACAACCACGACAACCCGCAACAGTCGACAACCACAACCACAAGCAAGACGACGACCCCTACAGCCGCAACGACGACATGTCCACAACGGCGGCACATCGACAGCCGCACCATCGACAACCACCCAAGCACCACCGCGACGGCCGCAACAGCAATACATCAACAACCACCACGACGACCAAGACGACCAAGACGACGACACATCGACGGCCGCAAGAACGACACATCGACAGCCGCAAGACACCGACAGCCGCAAGAACGACAAACCGACATTATCAACACATCAAACCACGGCGACGGCCTCAAGAACAACATATCGACAACCACGACGATGACGCATCAACAACATCGACACCTCGACAACCACGACGACGACGGACGACGACTCGAGTCGATGACGGACGACAACTCGAGTCGACGATCGGGCGATTAGCGTTCACAACGTTCTCTTCGTCGCGAAGAGGACCATAGTATATTCCATAGAGTAGTAGTAGACTAGGTACAACTTGAAGGCTTCATGTAACTACCAGTAGTGTAGTTGAATACATATATTTACCGGTTGCAGTCGGTCTTGGGCCGGTTGCAACCGACCCTGTATGAGCCGGTTTAGACCGCGAAGACCGGTCTTTTGAGAATCCGGCAACCGGGTGGGACCGACTCCTGTCGGCTCGGTCCGGTTTTGGGGCTCGGGGATGAACCGATGGATCGGTCCCGGTCCCGGTCTTTCCAAATTAGGCCAAAAAACCGGACCGGACCGGACTTTCAATCACTACCCAGATGTATGGAAACGGGATAAGACATTCCCGAACTATATCCTTCCTGCCAGTAGAGAGACGGACGCTGCAATGCTTGTTGTGATCGTTGCTCACTTCGCCCCTTCAACTGGCGCACTCACCGCTTCAACGCTGTTTTAACACTCAATTTTAAATCGCCCCTCTGCACAGCCAAAAGCATCAATCCGACGATGTCGTCATTCAAAGCTGCAGCTGTCGTCTCAATAAGCTCATCGCAGCGCATATTTTGCATGTGCATTTCTGCCAACAAACATTAGCATGTAACTCTGGTATTTCTCTTTCAACTCACTTTCTAATCGCACGTATCTAACTTCTTTACCGAGGGGACACAGATAGTGCTCTTGGAATTGTTTGTCTGCCACATCAAATACATTGTCATCTGGGCTTCCGAAATCCTCCACATATATTTGGACATTTCGCCGGAATTGGTCGTATTTGGTGAATACCGCAATGACGGGGACTTGAAAATATTCTGTTAGATACAGTCACAAATGTCCGTAATGTCGCACCATTCTGGTCAGGACAAATGTCCTTGAAAAATTTGAGATCGAGCTGCGGACGTTGGTTGTCCATAGGCGTGCAGTACCTCAAATATGACCGTCAGTTGTCGTAATCGTGAACACTCAAGATACCAAACCATATCGCGTGCAATCTGTCTCGCAGTTGCCTTTCCCCGCACTTACGCCGAATGAATTGTTGCAAAATGCGCAGTTCCTCTATGCCGCCCGACTCTATTCCGCGAGAATCGTGAAATATGTAGCCCTCTTGATTGGAGAATACAAGTTCGTTGTCGATGCTGTGCTCGCCTCGCTGGTTCATTGTTTAGAGGTACCCGGAGAGCAATATCATTGTCACTTACATCCATGGACAGGTCAAGTGCAACCTGGTCTGTAGTGAGATCCGACTCGCAGACAAAGTGTTGGAACTCGTACCTTTTCTCTTTCCAAGCCTCTTCCCTGGTAAATAAAAGGGCTGTCCGTGGTATTGCATACTCTTTGTAAAATGGACGTCTTGCCAGCATTTGCTCTCCCTATAATAAGAACCCGGAACTGGACCTTTGGAATTCGACGACTGGCGTGTTGCGTGTCCATTGGAGTGACGGAGTTTGTGAAAGAGTGAAAGTAAGGGTAGGAGGTGTTGATCGATTCGATCCCGTCCTCGATCGATGGAACCGTTCACACGGTTCACAACTTGGTCACATGATCATTCCGTCTGTTGCATTCGCAACGTTCCATTTCCATAACACCCAACTACTAAGTCGGCTGAATTCTGGCTTACCGGCTTCTCCGTCTTACCTAGTATTATTGGATTTCAGTATATCCACCTCTTGACTAGGGCTACAGCCTCCGCATACTACTCGTGCATGACCCGTGCATCATGCCTGCCTTACTCTTATGCATCACCCTCATCCTCTTGCTCCAGTCGGAAGACCAAGATTCCATTCGGGTGCTGACGGGAGTCCGCCTGCTCAACAGCATCACTGCCATCGTGGCCTAGCTTCTCACCAAATGGTGGAACCACATGCTCACACTTTAGCCCTTGCAAACTCACCCATGGCGTGAAAAACAGACGGGGCAGCCCAATAACTTGCAGCCTACAAACAGTCCAAGCACTCCCCGCCCATGCTAATCTGCGAGTGCGTGTTCAAGACCCCAGGTGTCGTCCTACAGACGATGTTCACGAGCGTCCTGTGTCTGAACAGGACGGACCTCGAGACACTCCGTACGTCATTGAACATGCCCGGACCCTCCTGCACTTCACGGTTCTCCTACCCCTTGTCCTCGGTCTTCGTCAAGCGTCATCTCCCCAGCTCCACGCCCCTCTGGATTCAGCCAGAAAAAGGTCTCCGGACACGTTTGAGCAACCCTCCCGCACAGTACAGCAGGTGAGGCGCTCCAACCAATCTCCCCGCTGTTACCACGTGGCCTAGTAGCAGCAGAGGCATGAATAGACGAATGGACGTTGGCGTGAACGTTGTCTGTGGCTTCAAACTCGATCTCAACTCCCCCTTTCCTGATCCTGCGCAGGTGTGATATCCAAGCACAGGTGCGAGGAGAGAACCCACCCTAGGACATCGGGCTCAACAGGGCCGCAGCCCTGGGTAGTGTATGGTCCGGTTGGCGCTTGGCTTCTATTGACCTCGTAAGTTCATATGTTAAATACCTCTTCTACATTATCTCACTGACATCAATTCATCGTGGGAAGAAACAGCCAGTCCAACAGTTATTATCTGGATCCTTCTAGTCAACTCAGATGTAAGAAGCCAACCCTTCCCCTTAAATCAAATATGTACCCAACCGTCGTCGATTCTGAGCAGGGCAATGTACTCATACTGCTCTAGCGCAGGACTCCCCATGATTGCCTAACCTCAAGTTCCGCAAAGAAATGACGTCGACGTCCCGACCCATTCTACTCAGTCCCCACGACAAGGAAGTACAACGATACGATGCTCTCGTGCTCACATGGCTCGTAGCTTTTACCCCGATGCACGGCTTCCCACCTGCTGTGCCGGAGATACCCTCTGTCGCGGACTGCGAGATGATGGTGCAGGAGATTGCGCAGGCGGAAGACAGAAGGAAAGTGGTTGTGTTTGTGCTCAACATGATTGGTGGGTGCCGTCCGGCTGTCTCCATGTCCCCCTTCCCTCTCTGATTTTCAGATGGCCTGGCACACCTGAAGCACCTCCGCCCTTTGACCTCAACGTTTCCCTTCCTCTCCGCGGGGTCGCGCGAATCTCTCCCCTGGTACACATCAGTGCACCTCCACGTCTTCCGGGTCGAACATCGCAGTCAGCCTCGTCTGTCGACTTCTGGATGTCGGGTCAGCGTCGTTGACAGGCCCGAGTACACAAATGTTAGCTTCTTTTCTTAGCCCCCTTTAAGAGTTGCTACTATGGAGACGCGCATGGGAAGGTGCACGCCATGGCAGCGCAGCCAAGACATACGAGGGAGCTGTAGCACTTGCTCAACAGACTCAAAGCGGCCAATTTTACCCTCAAGCATGTATCTGATTTTCGTCGCGCAGGACATTTCAGCTGACATTGAGCCGGCCTGGACTCAAGAAAGATCTAGGCTCATCCCGCCTGCACGATCTCAGAGTCCGCAGCGGAAAGGAGTGCAGGCGCTCAGTGCGTGCGTGCTCTATCTTATTCGCCGAGCTTGCCACTGATACGTTCCGCCTAGTCCCCGCCATGTAAGCCGCGTCAGGAAGACGCGACGACGGCGTCTGAGCCTAGACTACTGCCACAGGCATCTACCAGGAGCGGCAAGATGAAGACGCGGCATAACAGCTCTTCGTCCGCACGCCGCACAAGGTCATCGAGCCCGTCATTGGCTTGATGCGCACGACCCCGCTGGTCCAGGGGGAGGCGGTGGGCGAACAGTTCTGTTCGTGTTCGTGCTCCACAAGATCGCCTGCATGCCGCCAAGCCCCGTCTGCATGCTCCCTTCTCGGATTGACCTGGTGCGGCGCGAGAACGCTCGCGCATGGCCGACCCACGACCCCAACACCACGTGACTTTAGGTTTGGTACGCATTTAGTGCCGGTGGTATCCTGATCTGCTCGAAGAGTGATGTCGTCGTGCGGGGCAACGTGGTTTCCATACTGTTTGGTATACTAGTTTCAAAGGACGGCTGCAACTGGATCAGGTTGGTCTAGGCGCATTTCTCCACACTTGCGTCCAATGAATTCTTGCAAAATCCGAGTCCGGGCTTTGCGGGAATTCATTCGACACACAGAAAAACTCGGAGTTCCTCTGTGCTAGTACCCGACTCAATTCCACGAGTTGTGAAAGACGTAACATAACCCTGATGCCCGGTCAGAATCCCGGTGAAGGAAACGGGATGGGTTGAATGAATGCGATAGAACTTGAATCAATCCAATCGCATCCAGTTTTCCTGACTATATGCGTTCTGATTCGTTGGTATGTTGAATGTTATTGATACTCGTTGCGTACGATTACAAAACGATTGATTGCATTCTTTGGATGCCCGTTGATTCCAGGAGACGATGTTATCCAGATAAAGAGGAATTATTGACTTGAACACTCATTCATCTTTCCCGGGCCTCCTTTCCTCTCGACGCGCCCCAACCGTGACACGCACCCGCACATTCCCTTGTGTAGCTTGTGCGTCTCCCTGCTCGGCTTGAGCTGGTCGATCTTCAGCGCGCTGAGTAGCGCCCACGGACAGCATCGGAGATCGGAGGTGGAGGGGCGAGGGACCAGCGCAGCGTGCGTCACACGGGAACGTACTAGTACATCCACTCGCTACTGCCGCTTGCACCATTGCACGTCTCACTGGAGCAGAGATAGACTTGGAGATAGAGCTGGACAGTAACGTCGTCGAGCGGGCCTGCATGCGTGATGAACGTCAGCTCGACCGCACCTGTTGCCGGGGTACGTTGTCTTGGTCGTTTACTTACTACCACGACTGCCGGATCTTCCTTTTTTTTTTAAAAAAAAATCCATTTACGTGCGCCTTGGGGCCTAATACCCTATGTAGCACGAGTCTGTAGAACTAATGCATGTCGGAATTTTGCGTCCGTAAAGGGTCTGTGTATCGTATGTCCCCCCCACTCCCGGATGGGAGTGGCTTACGGATCTTCCATTTTAACAGTGCGGGTTGCAAGGGGGGCCTACCGCAGTGAAGTTTTCGAATTGAGAACGTGCCAATGCAACGACGGCGTCCCATAAATAAATACAGGATACGGAAAAAATGTACAGATCGTGGGGAGAATCCTTCATAGTATCGTGCGAGCTCATAGCAAAGAGGGAAAAATACGAGGTGCTCTGAGAGATTGTCAGTAACTTACTTCTGGATGTAGTGTCGCAGCCGAGATAATCGCCGCTGAGCAACAAATCTGGGCGGGGTACAGCCTCCGGACGCGTACCATCCGTCGTTTTCTTGATCGCATCAGTGTCACTCGCCCTAGGTAGCATGGGTGTCTCCACTCCTTTCATATGCGCCTTTGAGAAGGGAAGCCCAGGAGGTGTGCCTAGCAGGGGAGACTGTCGGTGCAGGGCGCCTCCCTGCATGAGGATCCGAAGGCGATGGGGAGAAAGAGGATTGGGTAGGCGTGGAGGGATGTCGGATAGTAGATCCCGCGGCTTGTGCCTCAGCGGATTGTGAGGACTCGGGACTCAAAAATGAGCTGTGAGTGAACGTAGATGTTGTCTCTACCGCATGGGGTGAAGGAACAGGTCGAGGCGGAGTTGGAGGAGGGGGCTTGTCAAACAGGGCTTGCGCGTTCTGAATAAGATCCTCCAAAACCAGGCCCTCCAAGGGAGTCAGTTGGAAAAAAAACAAATAAAAGATATCGAACATGCCTTGACAGAGACACCGTCTTGCAAGACTTCATTCCCTCGAAGGACAGCATAGCGGAAGTTAGCAGCAAGCGACTTTACGGTCATTCCATTCTTATCCGAGTGAGAGGAAACACGGGAGAGATGCCGCAGAAGAGTTTCCAGAGATGCCCTCTGAACTGGAGGTAGTTCACGGATTTTGATCGTAATAGCGAGAAACCGTTTTTGGCATATCTGGCTATATGTGACGTCAGAATGTGGATGTGGATGGAATGTATTAAGGCCTCTCACCTCTATTTTGTCCGTAGTTTCGATAATCTTGCAAAGAGAGTATAAACAGTGGCTCTGGAAGGTCTAATAGGTAGAGCTAGACGATGGATCGGAGATTTTAACGCGTCTTGAACAGTTGCAATGGCTTACCATGAGAAGCATCGCAACGGAATGGATGTTGTCGGCAGAGCTGAACGAAAATGGCTTTTCACTCTCGAACCTGCGCCGAAACTGAATGCGAATTCACGTCAGGTCGCAGGCTGGTCATTGGCGTAGATACCACTGGCCTGTAGTACTTCTGCTCTGAATGGATGATCCACCTGCGACACTAAACACGAATTCCAATCCACACGCCCCTGGTCAGCTCACCGAATATATTTTGCTAATATTCAGACCCCTCTTCTCAACTTCTTCGATGCACATTCTCATAACTTGCGGTACATTGTCTCGATTAGTCGTAAGGTCCACCAGGGGGACACCAAAAATCAAGTCCGAGTCCGAAAATGTGCTGGGGCGGTAGTTGCGGTAAAGAGTGATCGGAGGAATAGAAAAGGAAAGGGCCTGACGGAAAGACGCTTTCAGGTTAGACGTATCCGTTTCGGCCAAGGCTTTCTCGACTTCTGCCCTAGTAACCATTGCCAGGTCGTCATGAAGTGTGCGCGCAGTGCTGTATGCCGCGTCAAATAAAAGATTTCCGGAGAGGTCAATAGTACTCACACCATCCCGTTCATATATTTGGCAAGAAGGTTCTTGATGACTGGTGTGAAAACGAGTTCTTCAAGGCACTACGTCGGAAATGTTTGGCGTGGCACCAATCAAAATCGTAACATAATACTGCTCACGTTGTATCCATCCTCCAGAGTCTCTACCCTCAAAAATCGTAGGTTGTTGAGAAGGCGAATGGCCCTCCTGCAGTCATCATCGGACACTAACTCAGAGGGCCAAGTCAGAAAACTAGGTCAGAACCCAGAGCGATCTCGACAATACCTTCCTCGGACTTGGCAGGTTCAGATTCCTGCAAATCCTGTCGACCATGGGATAGGGTAGAAGTTCTCCTTCCAAACCTTTTTTCCGGAACATCTTGAGTATGTCGCGGGACATCGGTAGAGCAGGGGCATATTACCGTGGGTGATGTTTCTTGAAGTATGCCTGTTGGAGTTTCGAAACCGCGTTCTCTGCATGATCTGCGTACTCCGCAGCGGATTCCTTGAGGTCTTCCTCAATCCACTTTCCTGTCTGGTCTTTCGTTTCCTTCCGGATCGCCCTATTATCAGAACAGGGATGCCCTTCCGAATGAGATGTTCCTGGTTTACCTTCAACGTTATGAGGGGTTGGATGACGTCGTTATCCAATATATCCACAAAAGCCTGCTGGGTGTTGGCCTCTGCAAAGGCGGTCGGCTTCAAGTCACAGCTTAAAATGTGCAAATGCGTACCCCTTTCTAGATTGTCTCTCACTTTCTCCCATGCTGCTCTCGTAGTAGTTGGTTCAGCCTTTGGGTCGAATGAGGCATCGACGGTTTGTGCTTTGTGGTGGAGATTCCGTAAAGATTCGATACTTCAAGAGAAATAAATGAGCCTAGATACGTAGCAGGTCAACACAACAGCTGACTATGTTGCCTCAATACTTCGCCTGACAATTAAATAGTTAGCATAAAGTGCAAGATGCGAACAGGCTTGAATGGAACCTTTCTTGGAAGAAAGCCAAATAGCGATCTGCGATGACACCGAGTTGTGTATCGAATTGGACAAGTAGACTGTTTGAGTAGTTCTCCTAAAAGGACTCTGGACTGAGGTTCTACGGATAGGAAAGACATGAGCGTCCGCCAGAGGATGCAACGGCCTCTTCAAGTTGTAGGTGAAATAGGCAGCGACAAACGACCATGAGGCATATTTTCCCAGGCCCCCACAATACTGTCTGTAAACGTGAGTCACGTAAAGTTGACTACAACAGCGCAGGTATTTGGTGAGATTCGTCTTTCGGCCTTCAGAACACTGAGATGTACCACAGCGAACGGGGGAGATTGAACCTCAGATGAGTCTAACGTCCGTGATGGAATTCGGACGCGAACACGCACAATCCTACCACACTTTGGCACGCTCAGGCCCTTCAGTTCTCATTCTCATCTTCTATGCTCCGCATCCTATGCACGCAACACCTGATTGCGTCCAAGAACTGTAATTAGTCATGGGGGGCGAGTCGGGGCCTCCCGCGTACTCAGGCGTCCTCACTTCCGAAACACCCATTCATTTTATCCTCATTTTCACTCGACTCTCCACTCAACGCCCAATGCGCCCACGAACACCCCTTGTACGGCTTATATGTCTCCCTGCTCAGCTGAAGCTAGTCTATCTTCAACCGGCAGGCGGTGCGGGCGAGATCTGCGCCGCGCGCGCGGGGCGCAAGTGCGCGTCCCCGGCGCTCGCGAACGTCCCTCCGCACCGTCACGGTCCGGTCCGGCACCAAGGCGGAACCGGCGGAACCGGGGATGGTGGAGGCAGAGGGGGGGAGGGACCAGCGCAACCAAGATGGAGCTCGACGGCGACGTCTTCGAGCACGCCTGTGTGTTAGTAGTTAGATGGTTGTTCGGAGCTGGGAGGAAGGACGAACTGCCGTGGTCGGTGACGGAGAACGACGTGCGCAGCGTGAACGGCACTTGCACTTGGACCTTAGCAGCGGCAGCGGCAGTGAGAGCCAGCGCAGCACCGGGCTTACTTGCTGGGGGGGTCGGGGCGATGTTCAATGAGCGGTTAAGAAAAGCAGTTCAGTCTGTGAGAGGAGTGCTCGTCAGCCAGAGCGAAGCACGGGTGGGAAAAATAGACCAGGCAGGGTAGGTGGGTACGAAAGTGGTACGAACCGGACATAAGGATGGAGGGTGGAATTATTCACTGAGAAGCAGGTCGGCTGTTCGTAGTGGCTTAAAGGTCACAGGCTGGCAGAAGCCAGAAAAGCCGCACTGGAGACTCGGAGATTGCAGTTTATTTTTCCGAGAACGTCGCTTGGCGATGGTTCCGTTCCTCAAAGGACGGTTGAGTACCGATTGAATCGGGGGAAAGGGGGAGCAGCATACTCACTTATTGACGACCGCGTTCAGCCCGGCGATATCAAAATAGATGACTCCGTGGTTGAAGCGAAGACCAGCTTTGCGCGCCATTGTATGGGGCCGGAAAGCGCTCTCAGATTGTTCATACTAAGTCGGAGGGTCCAGAAACCCCAGTGACGGAGAGTATGTTGCTGGTGTGTGATGGAGGGAGAATGATATAGCGCAGCGAGTTTGGAACCGCTGTAAGGGGGTGCCAGTGCCCACCAACATCTAAAGTCTCCCCAAGGAGTTGATGGACGATATCAAATTGTCTCTGAGCACTGTTGCAGTCACTTCTCCGAAGTATTCGGATGTTCAGGAAGGTACGGACGAATGTGAACGCATACATCGGGTCAACTTGTGGAACGTGAGCTCATCGTATGACACCACAAATAACGCCCGCGGTCTCCAGAAATGGGACACAAGATAGTGAGAAATCGACGCTGGAGATGACAACACGTGGTTAGTGCATCCAGAAGGGTCATGAGAAGGAGGGGTCAACACGAACGGCCTTTGCGAGGACGTTGCTGTAGCTTCCGAGTCGATACGAAGTTGGATACGCGGCGAGCGATTGGCCAAGTGACGGCAAGTGCAAGTCCGTCGGAGTTATCGGCCCGCAATCACTCCACTCTTCTTGCGGATATCGAGCAACAGTCCACTCTCGATATGCCTCTATTCGGCGAATTCACGCACAACATCCTCCATGCTTTCGTCGACGCGGACTACGACGCGCCCATCGTCCTGTCGCGAGATCCACATCCGTGTCCCGCTCCCGTACAAAATCAAGGACGGCACGGGTGACCGGTGGTGACCGGTGACCTAAGGCTTTCTTTCACCCTCCCTACTCATGGTCATAGCGGAGGACTGTCAACGGTTTCGGCTCGGCCGTCTCAACGAACAAATAAAAGGCTCTTTCTCTCTCTCTAGCTACTCCTCATCCTTGCAGTACTATTTGACTGACCACTGTCCGCGGCGGCGTGTTTTGTACAGGCACCAAGACTGAACATAATCGCCCAGATCGTCGTACGAGAGCCTGATGCTAGCGTTCAACCACAGTTCCTTCCTCTGCTATCCCGTACTTGTCCAACCCACCCGAAAAACAAATGGAAGACGCTCTCACCTCTCGTAACTATAGGACAGAAACCGCCAATTGCTCCCGCTCGGAACCACGATGCGCCTACCGACAAGGCGCTCAACACCGAGCGCACACTCACGTCCGCCGGCTTCGTCGGCGCGCAGCCCGACTCCCTCTCCGACCCCGAGACCCCTGTCGCCGCCATCGCAGGCTTCGTCTGGCTCATCACCACTGGACTGGGTGGCTGTGCGGGACGCATATGCGCGGTATGCGTTCCGCAGAGTGCGATTTTTTCGAGTGCTTATGTTATCTCTCTGCTCATCGTCTATTCATCGATTCGTTCGAGTGCAACAATAATACGATTCAAACGATTCATGATGATGAGGCTAATATCGCCCGAAGCCGATTCGAAAGGCAGCTCACTTCCTATATCTTCATCGAAGGATCAAACGTGAAAAGGACTGATTATTTGCAACGACAACTGGCTGGGCCAAGTCTAGGTCAACCCGACATCACTGTCCGTCGAGCATAATGCCAGGCAAGCCCTCGAAGCATGTGCCATCATTACCCAACTCTCGCGTCGCGCGTCACTACATTTGGGGTTACTCGTCACTGGCAGCTACAGTAGTACAGTATGGCATCCAACTGCGACACTAAACACGACTGCATGACTCCCAATGTTACGATCCCGAAACAACACCTACGCTGCTTACTACTCTTTCCTTCGCTTCCTTCTTACCCTCTCTAGTGTACACGCCCCCCCTCAGCTTCTCATGTTCTCATTCTTGGATCCACGTCATCACGCATTGGGGTGGCGTGTGCGCTCTGGCTCTTTCTCTTTCAAACACCCATTCAATTATCCTCCTTTCCACCCGGCCCCCCACTCGACGCGCCGCAACGCGCGCCCACGCACGCCCTTGTACGTCTCCTCGCTCAGCTTAAGCTGGTCGATCTTCAGTACTCTAAGCAATCCGCAGGCAGTGCGAACTCGATCTGTGCCGCAGGCGCGGGTGCGCATCCCAGCTTGCGGACATGACCCGGAGCGTTGCGGCCCGGCCCGGAGCCGACGCGGGACGGTGGTACTGGGGATCGCGGCGAGGAACCAGCGTAGCGTGCGGCCGCGCAGGCAGTACATCCACTCGCCGCCGCCACTTACGCCGCTGCACGTCGCACTGGAGCCAAGAGACGACGTCCTCAAGTGAGCCTGCGCGCGGGGTGAACGACGGCTCGAACGCGCCTGTGTCCAGGGAGCTTAGTAGTTAGATGGTCGTTGGGAGTAGAGGGATGGGAAGAAGGACAGACCGCCGTTGTCAGTGATGGAGTGCAACGCGCGCAGCGTGAGCGGCACTGGTAGTCGTAGCTGTGGGGTCGAAGGGGTATTCCGTGAGCGTGAAGTGCCTGTCTGGCGGGACGAAGGAGAGCGCTTTTGAGTGGGAAAAGCCGTGTTATAATATGTGTGGAAGGGGAAGCGCTCGTCAGGCAGAGCGGGCACAGGGGAGAGATCAGGAGAGATAGGTGGGTACGAACCAGAGATGGTGCGTGAATTAGTCAAAGCGAGAAGTAGGTCGGGTGTTCCTGCTGGCGTGTAAGTTAAGGCAAGATTACTGTAACAAGAGCGTAAAAACCAGAAATATCGCGCCGAAGTCAACATCGACCTTTCCGAGAACGTGATAATCGACCATTCCCGAAAGGGTGGTTGACTACCGATCATCATCGTAGTTATAAAAAGGACCAGCTTTGTGCCATGGGACCGGGCTGCCACTGGCAGTGGAGAACGCATTTAGATTACTCGTAGTAGGTCCAGAGCCGCAGGGGTTCCAGAGTCCAGTGACGCCAGTGATCTACTGTAATGTGATTGCCGAACTTACAGCGCCCGGCCGAAGTCTTGGCCAAAGTTCTCTACTACTTGCAAGACTTTTTGCCAAGACTCTTGCTCTACTTCACGTCGTCTCAAACACAAATTTTACAGAATACGAGGCTCATCTCAATTTCATCATATCAACGACACGTGAACCACTGTACTAGGCATTTAACCTTGCCTTTAACTACAGAATCGAGCCCTGGAGGTTATTGTCAACGAAAGTTACCCAAACAGATATTTAAACCTTACCGGTTACGATGGCACTGGCGTCAGCACACTCAGAGTGGACTGCGAAGACGAAACCTCGTCCCTCTCGTTCAACAAAACCACATTCAGCTTGTCGCCTGATATATCAACCTGAAGGTGGTAATATTCCCCACTCCTGACAATGAAGAACTGCTTTTCCGTGATCAGTTTCACAGGGTAGCCGGCCATCGTGAGCGGAGCGTTCACGGTGCCGCTTGCATCCTTGGTCCAGGTTCCGAGCACGTACGCAACGTTTCCATCCTTGATGCCGGATGGGAAAACGAGATACAGATTCTCGTTGACCATATAAGTGCCAGCGGTCATCTTTCCCTGGTATACGATGAGTGACATTGTGTGTAGTCGGTTGATGTGAAGATGCCTGAGGGATGCCGGTCAGCCGACGAGAGACTGAGAGAATGTGGAGAGCACGTACGGTTTAAAATTGGAGGTAAGAAGTGAACTGCCCTACATTTTACTCGGAGGCAGATTTTATGCGAACCCAGAGGGAGTACCACGTGAGCACTATTGCGACTGAACATAGCACGGACAGCCGGCGCCGTTAGAGGCGTTGGGATAATGGAAGCTGTTCACGGAATCGAAACGTGCCAGGGAGATGTGATCGTTTGACTTGTGTGCGTGAATCGAAGCAGCGGCGACTTGCCCAAGGACTTACCACAGATGTAATTGTTTGAGTCATTTGATCTGTCTGCGTGAACCTTGGTACTAGGAATCAGACTCATATCGACAAAGGAAGGTCTCGACTTTTCGTTGAAGCGAAGCGGGGACATGCCCAGGCCCTAGAGATGATCATTTGACCTGCCACTGGCACATGTGCGAAATTGCGAACGAACGTAACATTTCTTCGCTTAGTACTAGTTGACACCGATGATGGATGGTCTTCACTGTATCGAAATGGGGACCTCTTGTTTTGAACCTTTTTATGTCCACATAATACAAGACTGGTCGTATAGTGGAGACATTTAATGTGTTGTGGAAGCTGAGGCTCACCTGCGCACGGGGGTTATAGCACATAAATACAAAGAGGCACCACCCAGGTAAATGGTTCGGAAATGAAGTGCGAAACGTAATGAAGGCACTGGCATCGTAACAGCTGGGGTGGTAGGAAGAAGCGAGTCGAGAAGGGTGCACTTACTGCGGGCTGCCCTTAGGCAGGGTCAGGGTAGCGCTTGGAGAAGTCATTCATCCGGGATCAAACAATCCCGAGGTTTCTTTGTTCAGTGCCGGCGGAGAACTAGAATCAATACTGCCGTACTAATTATGGAAGGTCTTCGTGGAATCAAAACTGGGGCTTGACTCTTACATTTGCCATGAGGATCCTTCGGGTTCATCCACTACTAACTCAGCACGATCAAAAGATATCAAGAAAAATACGGTCATTTGACCCGCACGCGTGGACCTGACTCGTACGTCATCTCTCTGCCTATGGATTAGATTCACGAACGATTTCGGAAGGGCCGGCCGTGGAGGGGCCCTCTGCAAAATGCTTTTCACGCGTGTGAGGTTGCTGAATTCATGCAGGTTCAATTCAGACGTAAGCGACACACGTAAAACACAGGATACATCAAGGGATACACCTTTTGCCTTGTATTTTGTTTTCAACCGTCGTCTTCTCGTTAAAGAAAGCAGGCATCTTGAGCATCATAAACATATACGTTTGAGTTGTCTGCTAACTTATTTGTCGTCTATTTTGAAACGTCGCCGACCTGGGGTCGGGATGCGAGAGAGACTTGTAAGCGGAAGAACAGGGGCCCGTCACGGAAAAGCAGGAATGGCAGACAAGTGGATACAACTCAACGCTCTCGAATTTGGCGCGAGAAAAAAAGTAGATAAAGTGATGACCATGGTATAAGTGCCAATGAGAACACGTCCCTAGTTCAGGGAATGGAAGTGTACGTGTGTGAGCTGAAGACCTCACTTTTTTATTACCGAATCGGTAAAAAGGAAATGAACGCGGAGCTCTCGCGGCATGTTGGTAAGAAGACCAGCCGGAGAGAGGTCGTCGTGACGTAATCGGTGCCAGCGCTTGCACAGGAGCGTGAGCGAGAAGCTGTGTGCCCTAAAAGGAAACGGAGGTCAAGGAACGCGATAAGGAGGAATGGCAAAAGGTTTGGTGTTGTTAGTACCTCGTCAGCTACAACATCAGCGCGCCTGTAGGAACCGGGGGGGGGGGGGGACCCGCGCCGCGCGGGCACGTATACCCACTCGCCGCCGCTGCACGTTGCGCCTGTTGCGCCGAAGTCAACGGCGACGTCTTTGAGCGCGTCTGCGCGCGAGGTGAACTACACCTCGAACGAGCCTGTTGCGGGTATGTTAGTGGTTAGATGGTTGCTCGGAGCTGGGAGGAAAGACGGACCGCCGTGGTCGGCGATGGAGAGCGACGCACGCAGCGAGAACGGTACTTGTACTTGGAGCTGCGCGGCGGCAGCGGCTGTGAGAGCTGGCGCTGCGCCATGTTTGCTTGCCGAGGAGCCGCAAAGGTGTTCCATGAGCGTGAATCGGCCGTCCGGCCGGACGAAGGAGAGCGCTTGATTGCGCAAAGCGGTTTAGTCTGTGTTGCGACCGCTCGTCAGTCAGAGCGGAGGAAGAGACAAATCAGGTGAGTACGAACCGGACACAGGGATGGAAGGACGGCCCAGAGATGGTGTGAATAGGTCAACGTGAGAAGTAGGTCAGGTGTTCCTGCTCGCGTGTTAAGTGGAGAGCTTGCAGGGGTATGGAGGCCAGGAAAGGAGCACCGGAGAGCTTGCAGTTTACATCGACCTTGCCGAGAACGCTGCTCGTGGTGATGGTCCCGTTCCTGCATGAACGGTTGAGGCTACTAGTTGTACGGAGTAACGGAGGAGAGGCAGGATGAGGCAGGGAGGGAAGGACAATATCGCGCAGCGCGTTTAGGGCCGTTGTGAGGGAGTGCCCACCAGCATCTATGGTCTCCTCGAGGAGTTTATGAACAATATCAAAGTTGTCCCTGAGCACTGGAGCGGTTACTTCTCCGAAGTATTCGATGAGGATGTTCAGGAAGGTGCGGACGAAGGTGAACGCATATAGCGGGTCAACTTGCACGGGACGTGAGTTCGTCGTTTAGTACGTAGTTACACAACACACATGTCCGGCTCCAGAAACGGGACACGAGAAAGTGAGAGAGAGATGCTGAAGATGACAACATGCGGTCGGATCGTCCTGGAGGGTCACGCGAGAAGAACCGAGTCAACATATTCTGGACGAACGGCCTTGCGAGGGCGCTGCTGTAGGCGTTGATGTAAAGTGGATACGCGGGGGAAAAGAGCGAAAGGAAGTCTGCACGATTGGCCTAGCGGTGGTCGAGTCCAAGACGATGAGACCGTCGATGGCTATCTCCGGAGCGGAGCGGTGAGGTGCATCGTCACTAGATCTGGTCATCATAGCATTGTACAATGCACACCCAAACAAGATCCGCTCTCTTCTTGCAGATACCGAGCAGCAGCTCACTCTCGATGGAGATGCATAACTTGGCACTTTTACAAACTATTCACCCTCGAACTTAGGCTCCTCGCGGATGAGCAATTGCATGTCAATGTGCGTCGCACTCGTGAACGACGTAGGCCTACTCGAACTTCCTCCGCTCGTAGTAGTGGATGGGTCCTGGGCGCGATATTCAGAATGGGCGCGAACGGCGTGTACTACCTCGAGCAAGTCGCTAAGCATCACCAAGCTCGTCCCCACTGCTCACACGCGTGAACAGCATTTTGCAGAGGGCCCCTCCACGGCCGGCTCTTCCGAAATTGCTTGTGAATCTAATTCATAGGCAGAGAGATGACGTCCGAATCTCATATTTTCTGTCAGTGAAGGGTCCTCATGACAAATGTAGGAGTCAAGTCCCCGTTTTGATTGCACGCAGAGCTTCCATAATTAGTACGGCAGCATTGGTTCTGGTTCTCCAGGGATTGTTTGATCCCGGATGAACGACTTCTCCAACCGCAACCTCGACCCTTCCTAAGGGCAGCGGCGGCAGCCCGTCGCAGTAAGTGCACCCTTCTCGACTCACTTCTTCCTACCACGCCCGCTGTTACGATGCCAGTGTTTTCATTACGTTTTACACGTCAATTCCGAACCCTTTACCTGGGAGGTGCTCCCCGTGCGCAATTGAGCCTCAGCTTGCATTATATAACACATTAAGTGTCTCCAGTGGACGACCGGTCGTATTACTGTATGTAGATTAAAAAATTGGTTCAAAAACAAAAAGTCCCCATTTCGATTTAGTGAAGACCATCCATCGACGATTCCATCCATCACCGGTGTGATTCTGATTCCTAGTACTAAGCGCAAGACTAAGCGAAGCCATGTTACGTTCAAATGATCATCCCTCTCTGGCATGTCCCTGCTTCGCCTCAACGACGAGTCGAAGACCTTCCGTTATCAATATGGTGGTGACATGAGTCTGATTCGGCAAGAAAATCTGGGGTTGACACGGACAGGTCAAATCCTGGGTCAAATGACTCAAACAATTACATCTGTGGTAAGTCCTTGGGCAAGTCGCCGCTGGTTCGATTCACGCACACAAGTCAAACGTTCATATCTGGCGTGTAACCCGCGTCACGAAGACGCGACTACAGCGTCTCAGGCTGAGCCTGGACTCTCGTCGCCACATGCGCGACGCCCCATCCACGTTTCGATTCCGTGAACAGCTTCCATTATCCCAATGCCTCTAACGGCGCCGGCTGTCCATGCTGTGTTTAGTCGCAATAGTGCTCACTGGTATGCGCTCACGTGGTACTCCCTCTGGGTTAGTATAAAATCTGGCTCCTAGTAAAATGTAGGGCAGTTCACTTCTTACCTCCAATTTTAAACCGTACGTGCTCTCCACATTCTCTCAGTCTCTCGTCGGCTGACCGGCATCCCTCAGACATCTTCACATCAACCGACTACACACAATGTCACTCATCGTATACCAGGGAAAGATGACCGCTGGCACTTATATGGTCAACGAGAATCTGTATCTCGTTTTCCCATCCGGCATCAAGGATGGAAACATTGCGTACGTGCTCGGAACCTGGACCAAGGATGCAAGCGGCACCGTGAACGCTCCGCTCACGATGGCCGGCTACCCTGTGAAACTGATCACGGAAAAGCAGTTCTTCATTGTCAGGAGTGGGGAATATTACCACCTTAAGGTTGATATATCAGGCGACAAGCTGAATGTGGTTTTGTTGAACGAGAGGGACGAGGTTTCGTCTTCGCAGTCCACTCTGAGCGTGCTAACGCCAGTGCCATCGTAACCGGTAAGGTTTAAATATCTGTTTGGGTAACTTTCGTTGACAATAACCGCCAGGGCTCAATTGTATAGTCAAAGGCCTAGCTAGTACAGTGATTCACGTGTGCTTGATATGATGAAATTGAGATGGGCCTTGTATTCCGTGTTTGATACTACGTGATTTTTGAAAAAAGTAGAGCAAGAAGCTCGGCAAGAAGTAGAGAACATTGGACAAGACCCCGGCCGGGCGCTGAGGTTCTACGGATCGGAAAGACGGTTCGGGGATGCGAAGGACTCTTCAGGTGAAATATTTTCCAGGCCCCTAAATCGTTGAGGCTAAACGTGTGAGTAAAAGTTGACAGCACAGGTGTTTGGTGAGATTCGTTTTCGGTCGTCAGAACCTTGTGGTCAGAACATTAGGAGGTACCAATTCAAGACAACGAACGGGACTCCGATGAACTTGACGCATTTCTCGACGAAGTCTGAGTCACTCACGGCGAAGAAAAGGACCTTGAACCAGCACGCACAATCCTCAGTGCTCAGGCCCACTGTGGGTTTATACACGCGGATTTCGGACGATTCGCGTGAACGCAAGCGCCCAATCCTACCACTCGACGCGCCCCAACGCGCGCCCACGCACGCCCTTATACGGCGTATACGTCTCCCCACTCAGCTCGAGCTGATCTATCTTCAGCGCGCTGAGCAGCGCGCCCGCAGGAAGCACGAACGAGATCTGCGCCGCACGCGCGGGTCGCGGGTGCGCGTCTCCGCTCGCGAACGAGAACCACAGCATCGCAGTCCGGCCTGGTCCTGAGGCGAAACTTGAACGGGTGGTACAGGGGATCGCGGAGGCGGAGGGGGCGAGACCAGCGCCGCGTGGGCACGTACGTCCACTCGCCGCTGCATATCGCGCCCGTCGCGCTGGAGCCGAGATAGAGCTCGACGGCGATGTCTTCGAGCGCGCCTGGTGCCGGTGAGGTTAGCTAGATGGTTGTAAGGAGCTGGTATGACGAACGGACCGCCGTGATCGGTGATGGAAAGCGAGGCGCCCGGTGTAAATGGAACATGCACTTGGAGCTGCGCGGCAGCAGCGGCTGTAAGAGCCGGCGCAGCGCCAGGCTTGCTTGCTGAGGGGTCGAAGCGGTATTTTATGAGCGTGAAACGACCGTCTGGCGGGACGACGGAGAGCGCTTTTGATTGGGAAAAACGGTTCAGTCCGTTTGGAAGGGTTGAGGAACGCTCGTCAGTCAGAGCAGAGGAAGAGATAGATCAGGTGGGTACGAACCGGACACAAGGATGGAAGGATGGCTCAGAGATGGTGTGTGAATTGGTCAGAGTGAGAAGTAGGTCGGGTGCCAGTGTCCCTGCTCGCGTGTAAGTCGAGAACCAGCAGGGGCATGGGGACCAGGAAAGCCGCACCGGAGCTTGCAGTTTACATTGACCTTGCCAAGAGCGCTGCTCATGATGATGGTCCCGTTCCTGCATGAACGGTTGAGTATACCGGTTGTACGGAGGGGGCAGCGTACTCACTTGTTCACGACCGCGTCGAGCGTCTCGAATCTCGACGATGTCAAAGTAGATGTCATTGTAGTTGTAGCGAAGGCCAGCTTTGCGCTATGGGATCGGGTTGGAAAATGCACTTCGATTGTTCGTACTGTGTCCAGAGGCCCCAGTGACAGAGAGTATTTTTGTTGATGAGATGGAGGGAGAATGATATCTTTTTTTTTTTTTTTTTGGATCCATTTATATCCCGGTTGGTAGGCCGTAGGCCCAGACCGGACGCAGCGTGAACAGGCTACACTAAGGGGGGGTCGTAACGCTAAGGTGTTCCCCAGCAGTAATAGGTTACAAAACTACTAGGGATGGTGGGTGAATAAACCGTATCGGAGCCCGCCGTTGCAGGCGGGCTATAGTATTAGGCGTTGTGTCGCAAGGTAGTTGAGCATGGCGTCAGACGCCGAGATTTTCTTATCCCTTTCCCCGGGTGAGGCCTCCTTCCTCAAACCAACATCAGGAGCCCCGCGTATTCCAACTTCTCAGTCGGGTTCGGGTGACATCTCGATCACCGGGCCAGGGTCGGGCTTGGACATCGCGCCACTTATCTGCAGGAAGGTTAGTAGTCTGTGAGAGTTTTTGGAGCGGTATAGCGCTCCATAGGGTGTCCTGATGCCGTTGTAGATGATTCGGGAAATGTGTCTTGTGGCGGGGATTAACTTGTGTGGGCACTCATACAGGATGTGTAAGTCCGTTTTGAAGAACGCCCCGCACAAGGGGGTGGCGGGACCGGAATTTTTGACATAACGTCAGTTTTTTTTTTTCAGGCAGTTTTCGGCTCCCTCCCCCCCCCCCATTTCCATATATGGTATGTTTAAATCACGTGTATGTGTCATCAGTATGGAAATTACCGGACTGGATATTGTAACACATCAACGCATCACACTGACCATCGCACTATCAACACATGACGTCCTCAACGCTCAGCACTCATCGACTGAACCTAAGCTAAGTGTGATTTCCTCCTCTAACTGACCTGTAACTAACTACACTTTCTGTTTTCCTTTCCAGGTTTCAAATAGGTTCTCACCGCTCGGTGCCTCCGAGTCCACCCTTGTCGTGCGCAAGCCCACCATTTCTGCCTCATTACGGCGCGCAAGAGTCGTCTTAACTCAGCCATGACTCTAGGCTGCTGCGACATGGGACCGACACGCCATGCAAACCCTGCGGCAACGCTACAACAGCGCCGCAGCGCTACGACAACGTTGCGCCGCAGTGCTGCGACATCAACACAGCACGGCTATGCTACGACACCCATACGCCGTGCGAGTTGTACGCCGACGCTACAAACACCGACTCGGACGTAGCACCGCAGTGCTATGACACCGCCGACGCAGCGCCGCAGTGCTACAACATCAACACGGTGCGGCAACACTACGACACCCATACGCTGCGCAAGCCCTGCGGCGATGTTACGACGCCCATACGCTGCGCAAGCCCTGCGGCGACGTTACGACGCTGACATAGCGCTGCGACACCGACACAACGCTGCCGCGCTACGACATCAACACAATACGGCAACACTTCGACACCGACACAACGCGGCAACACCATGACGCCCATACGCCGCGCAAGCCCTGCGGCGACGTTACGACGCTGACATAGCGCTGCGACACCGACACAACGCCGCCGCACTACGACATCAACACAACGCGGCAGCACTTCGACACCGACACAACGCGGCAACACCATGACACCAACACCGATACTAACACCGACGGCAGCGAGGGGCTCAGACGGCATACTAGGGAGGCCTTCATAGTTTACTTGTACAATAACTGTATTACACACATGGGGATTGTCTTGGAAGAGTGAGGAAGCCAAATGCACGGAGTGCGGGAAAGCGACGAAACATGCGGCAAAGTAGCGAAGCGAGCGTAGGAAAGTGCAGGAAAGCACAGGAGACACAAGTGAGCACAGGCAACACACCGCAGAGGATCTATAAAGTGTGAAAATCACGATTCATCAGCCATGGAGAGTGCGCTCGTATCACCACTGGGGGACCACTTCCTAATTAGGAAGGTCCAAATTTTTTCCAGGCCTCCACCGGACCACCCCCCCCCCCCAACGTCCTGTTCGGGATTCCGGTCCCGCCACCCCCTTGGCCCCGCAGGGGCATGCGGAGGCCTCCTCCGGGTCGCCTGGTCTGAACCGTATGACGTATGTGCCAGAGAAGGCGTGGTCGACCGCCAGCTGGAGTGCCGTAGATGTGGTCTTTCGGGTGTACAGAGGCCGCCCCGTCTGGCGTCCTCTGTCGTCTTTTTCCCGTGCCGTGGCCGCTCGCCACAGGGGGTGATTTCCTCCGTCCGGGGGTCTGGTGAGAGTGTTTGCGTAGGTGAAGGAGGGGGTTCCTTTGGGTGGCGGGTGGGTGCGGACCCACGTTTGCTCTCCAAAGTCGTAGGGCCACCAGCCGCGCTCGAGGTAGCCGCGCTGCGTCTGTTGAATGAGCCACTCCGAGCCCCAATTGATGAACGCGATCTGGCGCGCCCTGTCTTTTTGATAGGCTGCCGATTGGACGCGGTTCAAATCACGGTGATGACCACGTCCGCACGCCTCGGCCGCCAACTCGTGTGCCATGGTCCGTCCTCCCAGACTGGTGTCGTTCGGGGACCACACAAGGGTGATCCGCGTATTCCTGTGGTTCAGACATAAGGTCGTGAGCGATTGGTGAAACATGAGAGAGTGACTGTGCGCCTTTTTGTTGCGTGGGTTTTTAACCGCTAACAGTGCCGGCGCGCTGTTGGAGATGATGTAGATGGAGTCCGGTGGGGGCACCTCGGTGGAGTAGAAGACGGCCAGCGATTCGGCCGTCTTGGCGATGCCGAACGCGTCCGCGTCGAACTGTGTTACCTTCGTCCCCAATGTCCACGCATTCCCGGCCCACTCGTCTCCTCCCACTGAGCATGTTGCCGCGGCGCCGCCCACCACTGAGCCGTCTTGTCGCCCGACGTTGGTCAGGGTTCCGACCACGTGGATTACTGCGATACTTAGCCCCTCGGCGGCCCTGAGCAGGTCGTGTGTCCAAGCCTTTCTGGTTTCCAGGTTTGTGACGCCCATGTAACCAACTCGGCTCGCCCAATTGGGGACCTCCCAGGGTGCCACTGCGGTTACGTCAACTCGTGGTCCGCTGCTGGGCACCCTCGCAGCGAGTGCCTCCAGCGCCGTGGGGCGCGGTTTGGCTCGTCTGGGTCTTGGGCCGGCGGCTGGGACCATTAATGGATGGTCCCCTGGGCGGGGCACGTACCACTCCGGGCCAAGCCGCCTCAGGAGTTGGGATGCGCGTGGTAGCCTATAGAGCCGCATCGCGGAGGTGGCGGTAAGTTTTTCCACGTAGTGACGCATCGGTAGCATCCGTGCGATGTGGAGGAGTGCCTCCCGCGGCGCTGTGCGGAAGGCCCCGGTTATTACCTTTACCCCCTCGTTCTGTACCTTCTGGAGCATACTTATCAACTTCTTTTCTTTGCCGGTGTACCATAGCTGGCACCCGTACATGAGCACAGGCAGGCACACCGCGTTGAAGGCTAGTCGCCAATTTGCCATTGAGAGGCCTCGCACCGAATTACCGAGCACTTGGAGTGCTTTGATGGAGGCGCGTCCTCGATTGCACATGGTTGTTACGTGCGGTTCCCAGTTGAGGCGGCGGTGAAGGAAGAACCCCAAATACCGCACTACCTCTGATGGTTGCACAACGTAGTAGCCGTTGATGGAGTAGTCCGGGAGGATGAGGCGGGTAGGCGCGGGTGCCGCCTGCCTCTCGTAGGGGCGCTGAAAGAATATTAGCTCCGTTTTGTCTGGTTCTACGGCGAGGCCTGCTCTCCTGAGCCAGTCCTCGCACACTCTGTATCGTGCGCGCAGGAGGCGCGTGACGTCTTCCCATTCCTCGGCGCACGCGAAGAGGACCCCATCGTCAACGTACATCCCCAGGGATGAATTGTTCCACCCTCCCATCCTGTGCAGGAGCGGGGAGGTGTAGATGATGGAGAGCACCGGGGACACGGGAGACCCTTGCGGGACTCCGACCGGTTGATCATGTTCGTCGCTCAGGATGTTGTTGAATCGTAGTTTTACCTTTCGCCCTCTCAGGAACTCCGCCGCCCATGTCGTTATGGAGTCCGCGAAGCCTAGGCGTTTCAGCAGACTTACCAGGTGTGCGTGGTTCACATTGTCGAAGAACCCTCGCACGTCAAACAGTAGTATCCCACACTTCAGTCCGGCGCGATGCGCACTCTGGATGTCGTGTACTAGTGCGATGCCTGCGTCAGTACATGAAGAGTGGCTGCGTCCCCCGAACTGGTTTGTCGGGACGAGTTCGAACTTGCATATGTCGTGTTGTATGCGCTTGGCGACAGCCTTCTCGAGTAACTTGCTCATGTTCTCAAGAAGGGAGATTGGCCGGTGAGCCTTCGCCAGCGTGTAATCAGGCTTGTCGGGCTTCGGAATCACAGCGACGATCGCTTGTTTCCAGCGCTGTGGGTGATGGCCAGTGAGAATGCAGCCGTTGTAGAGGTTGGTCAGCGTCTCTGAGACGATGGGCCACCCCCATTTCAGCAGTTCCCACCCTACTCCGGACAGGCCCGGGGCCGATTTGGCTGGTGCCGGGCTGAGTAGTTCCCAGAGTTCCTCCTTCGTTAGAGGCGCGAACTCTCTGTGGGGGGCTGGGGCTTGGTCATCGTCAAATGTTGTCGCCACTGTACCGTTGTCCTCAGCAAAGAACCGCTTGGATAGAGTCGAGGCCATCTCCTCGTGGTCGAAGGAGAGCGACCCGTCCTCCATCTTGAGGGCCGGTATCTTTGCCTGCCGCCTGCCATGTCTCCACGTTGCGACTTCCCAGACGTTAGCCTTGGTGATGTAGTCATCGGCCCACGTCCGCTTAGCTCGTCGGATTGTGTCTTTGAGGGCTCTATTGGCGGCGTCCGCATCTTCATCATCTGTCGCCTCTCTTACCCGCTTCACCGCTGCCGCGCAGTCTCCGTTCCACCAGCGCGCAGAATGCGCCGGGCTGTTACCTTTGCGGTCAAGGGTGGCCTCCGACGCCTTTTCGAAGGCTTCGTGGATAAGGTCTACCACGGTGTCGATCTCTTGTGGGCTGATTGGGGGAGCGTGCATTACCAGGCAGCGCTTCTTGAATTCTTGTTCCCATGCTTCGCGTTTGGCTGGGTCTAGATCGTACCCCTTTCTCCGCTCCTCCTTGGGCGGGCGTGAGTTGAGAAGGGTTACGGCACGGGTACGTATGAGAGCGTGGTCAGAACCGAGTGATCCCGCCCAGTCGATTTCCGCTCCATAGAACGTGGGACCGATGCTCGCGCTCAGGTTTCGCCAGGTAAGGTCCAGCGTGCTGGGCCGGTCCGTGTCTGTGCCCCGCCTTGTGATGGTGCCTGGGGTTGTTAGTAGTTCAAATGTCTGGGTGGCCGCCCACTCCTCGAACGCGTTTACTCGCGGTGTGGGTGACCATTCTCTGGGTGACCACGATCGTGAGTGTAAGTTGTAATCCCCGACCATTAGCGTCGGGATTAGGGCATCCAACGTCAACCCCTTTAGGGCGCGTATGGCCGTTGGGTCGGCGACATCATTGTAAAAGTTGATGACCCGCCATTTCTCGCGTCCTACGCATATATCGATTACCTGGAGGCACGGGTGGCTGGCCAGATCGAGCCGGTTGATCGTCCGCACCGCGTTCTTTTTGAAAGGCTCGCCCCGCTCGTGGATCCGCGTGTAGGTCATGACCTTGGCACACTGATCACCGCTGAAATATGGGTACATCAGCTCCCACTTGTTGTGGGCTGCGCCCCCGAGTACGTCTCTCCCCTCGCGATCTCCGTCGCTCCTCACTGTCCCTATCCGGCTGAACCACGGTTCCTGCACGAATAGGACGTCGTCTTTCTCGTTAGTCTCGAGGAGCGCGTGCATTGCTGCGTTGCGTCTCCTCATGTTCACTGATGCAAGTGAGAAGTTATACATTGGGGGGGTTATGTGGGGTCGCGGGGGGAACAATCTGTCCGTCCGAGCCGGCGTGGGTAACGTCCGGATTGCTGATCTGCGCGACTCGCATGCTGCTGCCCCAGTCCATGTCGCGTGCCTGGGCCTCCGCGCGTCGAGCCGCGTCTTGCTGTCTGGGGTTTTGAGTTGGCTCGTCGCGCAGACCTGTGACCGGGAATGGCCCATCTACTGGTGGGTTGTCTCCTACCCTTGCTTGCGCCCTCATATCTACGCGGTTACGCCCCGCCGCCATCATTGCCTCAATGTCATCATTACCTTGCGCTGGGGTGGCGCCGGGGAGTACCCTCCGTGCTCTGGGTCTCGACCTGTTGACGGTGACAAAACCTTGGTCATCCGCCCTTGTCGTTGTCCCAGCATTAGTTTCGGTATTGGGGTTGCGGGCGAGGCGCGGAGGAGCGAAGTCGCCGCGTTTGGAGCAGTCCCACGATCTCGCGTTGTGGCCCGCCTTACCGCAGAGTATGCATTTGAGTCGGCAATCGCACGTGCCTGCCACTGCGTGGACGGCTTTGCATTCAAAGTCGTGCTGGTCGCTGTGATGTCCCCCGCCGCAGCGGTGGCATCGTAAGGCGTTCTTCGGCAACTTACAGAGGCGGGAGCTGCGATTGTGGCCGAGTTCATGGCACCTCCCGCACTGGATGAGCGTGGGTTTGTTACCTGCGCGGACGAACTTGACCTGGCTTCCAAACATCCAGATGCCTTCTGTGAGCGCTTGTCTGGTCACCTCGCCCTTGGGGTCAGCATATGCGATTAGCACCGTTGCTGTCTCCGAGTGAATTTTAACCGGCTCAATCTGCCAGCGAGGTGCGGAGCAAATGAACGCGTTTCCCAAGACAAGATTGGAGCACGCTTCCTTGAGAAGCTCATCCATCTCCCAGATGCGTCCCGTGCCATCTGAGGTCGGGACTCCCCGCATCTGAGCCCATGTCCATCCCTTGGTAGGGACGAGCGTGCCGCCCGGGAACGGCGCGCAGAGCCATTTCTCAAAGGAACTGAGGACTTCAACCGGGACATCACTGGCGAGCACGAAGATGAAATTACCCGTTTTTTGGTAGTTTGAGCTCCACCGTCCACCCAGGACCTTAACCGGGTTTCGGGTTGACTTCTCCAGCAGCGTGCGGACTTCCATTACGATGGTCTGGGGGTGTCTCCCCCGTAGGTCCGCTTCTCTTCTGTTGTCCAGGAAGCCTCCGTCCCGGAGGATCGTGACTTCGGTTGTCGAGGGCGTTGGCACTGATTGAGAGCCGGGCTTTGCAGAGACGTGACCGGCTGGGGTGCGCCCTTGCGCCGCCGCCGCGCCTCTCGCTACGGTGTCCGCGTGCTGGTGCTGATGGACACCGCGTTGTGTGACTATCTTACCTTTTGCCGCCGCCGCCCACGTGTTGGCTCGGACGGGGATAATCCCGTCGTCTCCCCTGGCGGGGTTCGCAGCTGTTCTAATGGGGGCCACGACCGTGGGGGCAGGTTGCGGCGGTGGTGCGCCTTGGTTGGGCGCCGGCGCTGCGCGGTTGGGCGCTGCGCGGTTTGGTTGCGGCCTCTGCACTCCTTGCTGTTCTTGTGCGGTTAGCTTCCTTTCTACCACGAATAGCCGTTCTGTGACTGGTTCGATGAGCCGCTGTATCGCTGTCAGCATAAACTGTTGTTCGGCTGAGAGGCCCCCCAGAGCCGTTGCGAAGAAGTCGGCGGCATCAGTGATTTGTGGGGACATCTGTAAATTGGGACCTGTCAAAAGCTGTCAGTGACCGGTCCTGACCGGTCGCCGACAGCTTTTGACAGGTCCCAATTTACAGATGGAGGTCGGGCCGGGGGGCGCCTCTAGCTCTGGGGGAGGAGGGGGGGTCTCGTCCACCGGCATCTCGTTGGCTGGGTTAAAAATGGAGGAGCCCGACCCTCTGACCTCCTCGTCCGCGAAGGCGGCGGGGAGCGCTAGAGCGCTCTCCATTTCCGGCAGCCCATCAGGGTTCCTCGTGGCGTTGGAGGCAGTGCTTGGGGTGCGCACTTCGCCGCCGTAGATGCCCGCCACCTTAGCTGCGCGGGCTGGTGCGACTGGCCTTGTGGGGCCGCGGGAGAGGGAGCGCCCTCGGGCGACAGCGTCGTCGACCTGTTGGTCCGACGTCTTCCTCTTCGTCCCCTTGTTGGTGCCTTCGGGGCGAGGTGGGGCTGCGGCGATTAGAGCGGTAGAGTCCTCTGCGCTAATCGCCATTCCAAGTTCCCTTGCGACTTTGAGGAGGAGGGGGCGGCTCTCCTCTCTCAGAGCACGTTGGATGGTTTGTTCGTGCTGGGCTACCTTTTTATTGTAGATTCGCACTTTTTCTTGTCTGGCTTCGGCTTCCGCGTCTCTGCGTGCTTGGAGGCGCAGATTGTCCAAGGCTTCTGTTTTGAGGGCCTCGTAGTGCTTTTTGACGTGCTCGTCTATGTTGGCCTTGGCGGCTTCAAGAAGGCGTTCCTTTTCCTCGGCCAACTCACCTAGACGCCATTCCTCGATGGTGCCGTTGTTGACTCTCAGAGCCTCGTGTTGTAATGTCGGGAGGGCGTTGTTTTTGAGATCCTGAAGGTGCGCCTGCTTCCAGACAGTGAGTTCGGCCTCAGCACCCCTGCGTGCCTCTACCCGTCCTTCTTCCATGAGTTGCTCTTTCAGCCGACACCGCTCGTCCTCCTTGCACAGGCGGGCTTCCTCGCGGAACTGGGCTTCCACGTCTCGTAGGATCGCCTCCCGTCTCTTCGTCCAGAGATTAAGGAGGTTATCCATAAAGTTCCTTCGAACTTCTATCGTGTACTCGTGTCCCTCCATCTCCGTCTGAAGGGAGTGGAGGAAGGTGTCGAATTCCTCGCCCTCTAGGCGTATACGGAGCGCGACAGTCCAATCTGCAGCCTTCAGCCGCTCCTCCGCTTCCGCGCGTGCTTCAAAGTTAGCCATTCTTTTCGAGATGATGGCGTCATAGACCGTCTCGGGGTTTCCATCACCACCCCCAAGTCCGCGTTCTCCCTTTAGCTTTCCCGCCAGCTGCTCCGCCATCATCCGAAGCGATTCGATCTCGGTCTCTGGTACCGTAAGCTGCTCATGGATATGGAACACGTCCAGGCAAGGTTTGAGCTTTATGTCCCCCGCCTTTTCCAGTCCTTCAGACCGGTTCGTTCCCCGCATAATTGCCGCCATTGCAAGCCGGGCCAGTCTGAACCAGCTGCCTGTCGTGAGACCGACTTCTGCGCCGCTGGTCTCGTTCTGGACCCCTAGGTCCAGAAGGGCGGTGACGATCGAGATTGCCCTCCTCAAGAGGGGTGCTTCGATCGACACCGCCGAGTATTTCTGTAGGGCGAGGTCTCTGCTCCCCATATAATAGTGGCCGTAGCCGGTGACAATCAGCGATAGTTCCTCGCTGAGGTATGAAAGTGTCCTTTCGGCGCTGGCCACGGAATCATCCGAGGCGCTCAGCAGTTGTACGCCCCTTGCAGGGTCGTCTGGCCCGCCTCGTGTCAGTCCGGGTCCACTCGATCCTGAAGAGACAGTGATCGGGGAGGGTGCAGGGAGCCTGACGGCTGCTAACTGTCTCCCCTCCCCCGCCGTGTCGCGGGGGGGAAGAGAGGGGGAAGGGGACCCTCCTTCAGAGGCATCCTCTTTCCCTAAACTATATCGCCATCGTTGGTCACCCATGTCGACGACCGCGGTGTCACCGGCGTGGGGCCGGTCCGGCGCGGTTTCAGCGCCTAGGGGATGACTCAGGTTCGAGTCGTTCGGGTCCCCAGGAATGGGGGGGGGGGGGGGTTAGTATCGTCGGGGGAGGGTGCAAGCCTTGCATCCCCAACTAGGGAGTAGGTGACCGTGTCCTGGGAGGGGAAGGAGGGCATGGGGTCCGCCAACACGTTTTTCGGCGTGTCAGCGTGGATGTCTGTGGAGGGGGGGACAGGTTCTGCCTGCCGGAGTGGTAGCTCCGGGGGGGAATTTGAGGAGCTCATAAGGTAGCCCATCTGATAAGGCAGGTGAGGCATGGTGAGGCAAGGAAAATCTGGGAATTGCGCAGCGCTCAAGGCGGAGGCTCAACCACTTGTAGGAGGCCGTGAGCCGCCTTCCTATTTAAAAGCACGATTTTTCGCTGTTGGAGTTGCGTTGTGAGAGCCTTGGCGACTATCTATTACGTTGGGAGGATGCTACGGTGAACTACGACCTTTGAGTCACGATGAGGTGGCTCAGGAGGTGGTGGTTACCGAGAAAGGAAGGTGAGGGAGAATGATATCGCGCAGCGGGTTTGGGGCCATTGTAACTTGTAAGGAGGTGACCACCAGCATCTAAAGTCTCCTCGAGGAGTTGATGAACATCAAAGTTTTCCCTGAGTACTGGGGCGGCTACTTCTCCGAAGTATTCGATGAGGATGTTCAGGAAGGTGCGGATGAATGTGAACGCATATAGCGGTGATACGACCACGCTCTCCCTGGGCCCTGAAAAGGCACTTTCTACTTACTCCTGCATTTGCTCGCGCTCCCCCGCACTCGCCCGCGCTCTCCTGCGCTTGGGCGCGCTCTTGCGCGCTTTTTATAAGCGCCCCGTTCGCTTCGCCGCTTTCCCGCGCTCTGTGCGCGCCCGGCTCCTCTCTCACACCGGACTCATCCCTTCGCGTTTTAGCTTCCCCTTTTCCCTGTTTAGCTAATGTACCCTCTTTCCTTAGCTTACTTCTCAGTATATAGCCCATGTGACTACAACCTTACACCTTAGATTTCTAGTAGTAGACTTCTCCCCTCGGACTTTTGAGCTCAGTGGCCCATGAGGCTCTTCCCTTGCGTTCCCCAGCACGCCGCACTCACACGCGGCCTTAGAGACTAAAACATGACGCGTTTCCGACCCATGGAGTCACCTACCGACCCATGGAGTCACCTATACGAAGGTTCGTGTCGCGCAGAAGCATGCGCGACCGTTTCCGACCACCTGCGCCGCCCGACCCCGTTCCCCTTCTCAACCTCGCCTCACTTGCGCGCGGCTTTCACCCTTCGACACCTACGCACCCACGATCACCGCAAACTTATACACGATATCTAGCACCCCGCGGAGGCCTGTGCGGTACCTTGCGCTGCTTCACACCCCCCAAATCCTGCACACGCCATAGATTGTTTCCTAGTGATCAGGGACGGTTTAGGGTATCAGCGCAAGACGTGAGTTCATCGTATAGTACCGTAGTTAGGACGCAACATTCACGATCTCCAGAAATGGGACACAAGAAAGTGAGAGCGATGCCGAAAATGACAACGTCACGAGAAGGACCGGGTCAACACCTTCTGGGCGAACGGCGTTTGCAGGGGCGCCGCTGTAAGCGTTGATGTGAAGCCGATGAGACCGTCATGTCAATGGCCATCTCCGGACCGAGGAAGGACTCGGACGATGACGGATTGGTCAGTGGCCATCGCGAAACCTGGCGTGCTTGGCCTGAGCGAGTGCAACACACACCCAGACAGGATCTGCTCTCTTGTGAATATATGTATTACACGGTGGGAGTAACGTATATGAACTTTAACACGGACCATAGACAGCTGTAATGTAAGGACATAGGGTAGCGATCGTGCAGGGATCAACAACAAAGGAGAGGCCGTCTGGATGGCAGCAGTCTGGGGAGACTCGCACCTTTCTCCAAAGATAAAAGTATGGCCAACGGATGAATAAAACATATGCGCACGACGAAATATCCAAAAAAAGAGAGAAGAAAAGTAAGCATACGTGAGTTTAGTTCAAGCGTACCCTGACCAAGTCCCCAGTCCGCCTGAAGGAAATATGCATAATGCCGATCCCAGTGGAAGTCGTGTCCAGAGCACGAGATCCCACGGGCCTGCTTCTGCCTTGGCACCCTTGTTTCTGGAGTAGTCCTCAGGTTGGAGTGTGCAGAGCGCCTGCAAGTTTGGTAATAGCGAGTTAACCTGCTTGTACGTAGCGAGACCTAGATAAATGCGTAACGATCAGTCAGAGCTAGGTCCCAGCAATGTAGAGGGCAGCTACGTACCCTCGAGCTCCGCGCCAATATTTGCCAGACAACTTGAACCGCCCGCGGATGCACACGTCTACGTCAATGCAGGCCATTGTACAGTGTGCTCGCTGCGCAGCGTCATGTGGTGTAGCTGGTGGCAAGGAGTAAGCGCGGTCGTAAGGCCTGGGCTGCCGTGAGCGATGCAAGGCGGTGGGTGGGATGTCGTTGCCCAGGCCGAGCAGACAAATGGGACAGCGCGAGGTCCGTACAATGTACGCGTGCGTGCTGCGAAAAAGTCGTTGAAGAGCGCATAGGGCAGCGTGAGGCGTGTGGACGTGCCTGAAGCCATGGCCAGTAGCTCTGCGTCAAAGGCCTGCAGCGTCAGCGCTGACAATGCGCTCATCGAGTGGAGCAGCGGCTGTTCCCAACCTCCAAAATCGAGTTTTCCGCCTTCGATATTTAAGATCTGTGAAACCGCAATGCGAGCCAACAGGAGTTATCGGAGCAAAGACTAGGAGAAATCGAGCCGGTTTCCAGCCTTTTCCATAACTAGTCGCCTAACCGGTGCCAAATACATGCTCGGTGAAGCCACCAAACTTGACCAAGGACAAGGCGATGACAAACTCCACAATAAGAATCGAGGCTTTGATGCCTTTGGCTGTTCTGGAAGGGCTCCGCGGTAGCTGGGGTGGTACCGGAACGAGCACGTCCTGATTGACCCAGAATGTTGCCAGCCTTGATGAGGCCCTACATGGATTCTCCTTGTACTCACAGATGGCCCTGAGCGTTGCATGATCCATTTCTGTCTCTTGCGTGATAAGGCGCACGGCCTGACGACGGTGAGGTACCCCATCAACCGATGTTTGACCTTTCCGAAACCACAATGGTTCTAGGTCGAGTAATGACTTGGAGTTGGCAAGGAAATTTGACTGCGTGAGGTTCTGATGACTGCATCAGCAAGACAAAAAGGACTAGAAGAACTAGATCTAGTTCACTAGTCCCCTCAGTTCTGACTAGGGCAGGAAGGTCTGGCTAGCACTATGACAATGTCCCTAGATCTAGTCATCCGATTAGCAACCTAGATCATACTAGATCTAGGACAAATATAATTTAACTTGTAGTACTTGTCAGATGACATAATATCACATGTATTTGTCATTTGTCACCTATCTTATTTATTTATTTATTATTATTATTATTATTATTATTAATTATTAATTATTGCAGCATTATAACAGCACTGCACAGATTTGAACCAAAGACCATGTCAGCTGACATATTTTCCGAGTTGAACATTAACCACTACACAACATGTCTTTACTATTTACCTACTATATTTTATTTATGTACCAGGCCCTGCTAGAAAATCTTGTAGAGGTAGAAAATCTGAATGCTAGTAGTGTTACTAGTAGAGTCATAAAAAAGTAGAAATCAATAGAAATTTGAACACTGTTACTAGGTCTACCTAGTACTAGCTATTCTGCTGGTGTGACTAGTCAACTAGGATGTTGTGTCTAGAATTCCAACAATAAAACTGGGGGTGCTGGCCGACTAGAATGTAACTAGCACTAGTCTATCTAGTCATACTAGTCACACTAGCTTTCTAGCTGATTTGATCTTGCTGATGTGGCGGGAGCGGGACTCTTGGGCAGCGAGGTTGGGCCCTTCCAGCTGTGGAGGAGCTGGTGGCAGGTTAGGAAAAATGCAGCTAAGAGAGTGAGGTCTACACGCCGTAGTCCCATGACGCAGTGCCCTGCGTTCTGGAGCAGGGTGCACTTGAGGCGGTGGGCAATCATGGCGGTGGGTAGCGTGCTTCAGTGTCCGCATGGAGGATTTCCAAGACGATGCGTGGGAAGTATTGATGGCGGCGAGTCGTCAGGGAAAAAAAGCTGTTTTGAACGAGAACCGTTGACAGTAGCAAGGGGGTGGCGGGACCGGAATCCCGAACAGGACGTTGGGGGGGGGGGGGTGGTCCGGTGGAGGCCTGGAAAAATTTGGACCTTCCTAATTAGGAAGTGGTCCCCCAGTGGTGATACGAGCGCACTCTCCATGGCTGATGAATCGTGATTTTCACACTTTATAGATCCTCTGCGGTGTGTTGCCTGTGCTCACTTGTGTCTCCTGTGCTTTCCTGCACTTTCCTACGCTCGCTTCGCTACTTTGCCGCATGTTTCGTCGCTTTCCCCGCACTCCGTGCATTTGGCTTCCTCACTCTTCCAAGACAATCCCCATGTGTGTAATACAGTTATTGTACAAGTAAACTATGAAGGCCTCCCTAGTATGCCGTCTGAGCCCCTCGCTGCCGTCGGTGTTAGTATCGGTGTTGGTGTCATGGTGTTGCCGCGTTGTGTCGGTGTCGAAGTGCTGCCGCGTTGTGTTGATGTCGTAGTGCGGCGGCGTTGTGTCGGTGTCGCAGCGCTATGTCAGCGTCGTAACGTCGCCGCAGGGCTTGCGCGGCGTATGGGCGTCATGGTGTTGCCGCGTTGTGTCGGTGTCGAAGTGTTGCCGTATTGTGTTGATGTCGTAGCGCGGCAGCGTTGTGTCGGTGTCGCAGCGCTATGTCAGCGTCGTAACGTCGCCGCAGGGCTTGCGCAGCGTATGGGCGTCGTAACATCGCCGCAGGGCTTGCGCAGCGTATGGGTGTCGTAGTGTTGCCGCACCGTGTTGATGTTGTAGCACTGCGGCGCTGCGTCGGCGGTGTCATAGCACTGCGGTGCTACGTCCGAGTCGGTGTTTGTAGCGTCGGCGTACAACTCGCACGGCGTATGGGTGTCGTAGCATAGCCGTGCTGTGTTGATGTCGCAGCACTGCGGCGCAACGTTGTCGTAGCGCTGCGGCGCTGTTGTAGCGTTGCCGCAGGGTTTGCATGGCGTGTCGGTCCCATGTCGCAGCAGCCTAGAGTCATGGCTGAGTTAAGACGACTCTTGCGCGCCGTAATGAGGCAGAAATGGTGGGCTTGCGCACGACAAGGGTGGACTCGGAGGCACCGAGCGGTGAGAACCTATTTGAAACCTGGAAAGGAAAACAGAAAGTGTAGTTAGTTACAGGTCAGTTAGAGGAGGAAATCACACTAGCTTAGGTTCAGTCGATGAGTGCTGAGCGTTGAGGACGTCATGTGTTGATAGTGCGATGGTCAGTGTGATGCGTTGATGTGTTACAATATCCAGTCCGGTAATTTCCATACTGATGACACATACACGTGATTTAAACATACCATATATGGAAATGGGGGGGGGGGGAGGGAGCCGAAAACTGCCTGAAAAAAAAACACTGCCGTTTATGTCAAAAATTCCGGTCCCGCCACCCCCTTGGCCAGTAGTAGCGATTTTCATGCTGACTTGGACAATGGAGTCTCTAAGAGAGTCACTCAGTAATGCAATTGTGGAGGAATGGAGAATTAGTGGAAAGGAACACGTCGCGGGGTAACCTCACCGGCTCCAGGCGCGTTCGAGCTGTCGTTCACCCCGCGCGCAGGCGCGCTCGAAGACATCGCCGTCGAGCTCTATCTCGGCTCCAGCGCGACGGGCGCGATATGCAGCGGCGAGTGGACGTACGTGCCCACGCGGCGCTGGTCTCGCCCCCTCCGCCTCCGCGATCCCCTGTACCACCCCGTTCAAGTTTCGCCTCAGGACCAGGCCGGACTGCGATGCTGTGGTTCTCGTTCGCGAGCGGAGAGCGCGCACCCGCGACCCGCGCGTGCGGCGCAGATCTCGTTCGTGCTTCCTGCGGGGCGCGCTGCTCAGCGCGCTGCTCAGCGCGCTGAAGATAGATCAGCTCGAGCTGAGTGGGGAGACGTATACGCCGTATAAGGGCGTGCGTGGGCGCGCGTTGGGGCGCGTCGAGTGGTAGGATTGGGCGCTTGCGTTCACGCGAATCGTCCGAAATCCGCGTGTATAAACCCACAGTGGGCCTGAGCACTGAGGATTGTGCGTGCTGGTTCAAGGTCCTTTTCTTCGCCGCGACTCAGACTTCGTCGAGAAATGCGTCAAGTTCATCGGAGTCCCGTTCGTTGTCTTGAATTGGTACCTCCTAATGTTCTGACCACAAGGTTCTGACGACCGAAAACGAATCTCACCAAACACCTGTGCTGTCAACTTTTACTCACACGTTTAGCCTCAACGATTTAGGGGCCTGGAAAATATTTCACCTGAAGAGTCCTTCGCATCCCCGAACCGTCTTTCCGATCCGTAGAACCTCAGCGCCCGGCCGGGGTCTTGTCCAATGTTCTCTACTTCTTGCCGAGCTTCTTGCTCTACTTTTTTCAAAAATCACGTAGTATCAAACACGGAATACAAGGCCCATCTCAATTTCATCATATCAAGCACACGTGAATCACTGTACTAGCTAGGCCTTTGACTATACAATTGAGCCCTGGCGGTTATTGTCAACGAAAGTTACCCAAACAGATATTTAAACCTTACCGGTTACGATGGCACTGGCGTTAGCACACTCAGAGTGGACTGCGAAGACGAAACCTCGTCCCTCTCGTTCAACAAAACCACATTCAGCTTGTCGCCTGATATATCAACCTTAAGGTGGTAATATTCCCCACTCCTGACAATGAAGAACTGCTTTTCCGTGATCAGTTTCACAGGGTAGCCGGCCATCGTGAGCGGAGCGTTCACGGTGCCGCTTGCATCCTTGGTCCAGGTTCCGAGCACGTACGCAATGTTTCCATCCTTGATGCCGGATGGGAAAACGAGATACAGATTCTCGTTGACCATATAAGTGCCAGCGGTCATCTTTCCCTGGTATACGATGAGTGACATTGTGTGTAGTCGGTTGATGTGAAGATGTCTGAGGGATGCCGGTCAGCCGACGAGAGACTGAGAGAATGTGGAGAGCACGTACGGTTTAAAATTGGAGGTAAGAAGTGAACTGCCCTACATTTTACTAGGAGCCAGATTTTATACTAACCCAGAGGGAGTACCACGTGAGCGCATACCAGTGAGCACTATTGCGACTAAACACAGCATGGACAGCCGGCGCCGTTAGAGGCATTGGGATAATGGAAGCTGTTCACGGAATCGAAACGTGGATGGGGCGTCGCGCATGTGGCGACGAGAGTCCAGGCTCAGCCTGAGACGCTGTAGTCGCGTCTTCGTGACGCGGGTTACACGCCAGATATGAACGTTTGACTTGTGTGCGTGAATCGAACCAGCGGCGACTTGCCCAAGGACTTACCACAGATGTAATTGTTTGAGTCATTTGACCCAGGATTTGACCTGTCCGTGTCAACCCCAGATTTTCTTGCCGAATCAGACTCATGTCACCACCATATTGATAACGGAAGGTGTTCGACTCGTCGTTGAGGCGAAGCAGGGACATGCCAGAGAGGGATGATCATTTGACCTGCCACCCGTGCGAATGAACGTAACATGTCTTCGCTTACAGCAGGTTCCATATCGATAGATACCCGTCATTTCGAATACATAAGCGGACTTCCGAAACGTAAGAGCGGGGTTCATAACTAAGAGAAGGAAAACATTATTTGGAAATGGGTTATTTTACGGAATTGGGGTTATAGAATAGTTGTCTTTCAAAATCAGGGTTATGGAATAGTTATCTGCTTTTTCCATGCCCGGCAGTCGTGGAGCGCTCTGCTGTGGGACACTCTTTGATCGTTTGGAAACGTTACATGAATGTCCATCGGGTTCGGGGATGCGTCGGTTTGGAACTGCTAAGACTGCATGCAGATGCAGCACACAAGGTAATGCAAACGGTAAGGGTCTATGGTAATCTGCAGCGCAGAGGGTCGTGCACGCCTTTGCGTGTTGCAAGACCTTGCAAGCTTAATTGCTTGGATTGGGAATGCACTGCACTTGAGTTGCTAAGGACGCGTGAAAGTGCGGGACACTGGAGGATGGTGAAAATGGTGCACAGAGCCCTGCTGAGTTCTGGAGAAATATATATATATTTGCCGTTGTAAATACAACACATACATGAGTATAAGCAGATTCAGGGATCTAGGGACGAGGCCGCAGGGCAAGGTCGTGAAGCTATTGAAGTTGTAGCACAGGAAAGGCCTGACCATGCTCAGGCTGCTGTACCAACTGCGGCCTATGCCTTGCCATACGCATACGCGTTGGGCGTGGGGCAGCTGACAAATCTACCTCACAACGTTGCCACATCACCACCACCGTCTCATCACCATCCAACCACCTTGTCCGCTCACTCTATCCTCGATCTCCTCATATGTGCTCACTGTCTACCCGAGAATCACCATTACCCTCTCTTTCAAGTTGATAGATTAGCCTCCCCCAAATTTGACACTGGGTCAAAGGTGAGTTGTATACTTTTCCGGGTTGTACATATGCTTACATCTGCACGCCAAACCAATGTCCTCGGTCTTCAGCTTTAAGTTCCCGCTTCACGTCCCTCCCTCATCGCCTGTCAAACGCGTCGACCATGCCGCCCTTTGTCGATCCACCATCGCCTCCTTCCCATTTCCCCCACCCACTATTCCCTCAACACCCATCATGAAGACGCGCCCGATGACGAGCTGGGGTTTGGCCCAGCGATCAAGATATGTCTTTTTTTGTTTCTTTTCTCACTGTCTCGCCGCACCCCTCAAGTCCTAACCGCCTCGCCACATGCGAGTCCATGGCCGCCGCGTCCACCCTTCACCATCGCCACCCCATCACGGCACGCAAGACCCATCATGACACACCCGCCGTGCCACGCTCCTCAAGTCCTTCCCGCTACCGCTATTGCTCTACCGCACGCAAGCCCGTGGCCGCCGCGTTCGCCCTTCACTACATGGGAGTCCGCCACCGTCACGGCGCGCAAGGCTCATCATGACGCCACGTCACAGTGCCATCACAACACGGCCCGACGCCGCGTGAAATCCCATTGCAACATCAACTGCGACAGAGCGACTACGACCGCAACGTTACGACAACCATGTACTGACAACAACAGAAGGCGATGGGACGTCGCTGGCCACAAGGTTGGCCCTACTTATTACATTTAATACAGTGTAGCTATTGGTTTGTTTCTCTTATCGAATATACGAGTTTTTTTTTGTTTTTTTACTTCCTGTGTGATTTCTGAGGTCAGTGCCTCACGCTCGCACTTCGTTTTGAAAATAATAAGTACGTTATATAAATTCATTATTTAATTACTACAATTAATTTGTGTGGGAATAAAACTCGGCATAGTCACCGAAATGCCCATTCAAATGCCGCCTATGTGTGAAAAATGGTTGCTAGGTATCTATCGATATGGAACCTGCTGTAGTACTAGGAATCAGAATCACACCGGTGATGGATGGATGGTCCTCACTAAATCGAAATGGGGACTTTTTGTTTTTGAACCAATTTTTTAATCTACATACAGTAATACGACCGGTCGTCCACTGGAGACACTTATGTGTTATATAATGCAAGCTGAGGCTCAATTGCGCACGGGGAGCACCTCCCAGGTAAAGGGTACGGAATTGACGTGTAAAACGTAATGAAAACACTGGCATCGTAACAGCGGGCGTGATAGAAAGAAGTGAGTCGAGAAGGGTGCACTGACTGCGACGGGCTGCCGCCGCTGCCCTTAGGAAGGGTCAAGGTTGCGGTTGAAGAAGTCGTTCATCCGGGATCAAACAATCCCTGGAGAACCAGAACCAATGCTGCCGTACTAATTATGGAAGGTCTGCGTGGAATCAAAACGGGGACTTGACTCCTACATTTGTCATGAGGATCCTTCGGGTTCATCCACTGACACAACACGATCAAAAAGTATGAGACTCGGACGTCATCTCTCTGCCTATGAATTAAATTCACAAGCAATTTCGGAAGAGCCGGCCGTGAAGGGGCCCTCTGCAAAATGCTGTTCACGCGTGTGAGGTTGTTTGAACAGTGGCGACGAGCTTGGTGATGCTTAGCGACTTGCTCGAGGTAGTACGCGCCGTTCGCGCCCATTCTGAATATCGCGCCCAGGACCCATCCACCATTACGAGCGGAGGAAGTTCGAGTTGGCCTACGTTGTTCACGAGTCCGACGCACATTGACATGCAATTGCTTATCCACGAGGAACCTAAGTTCGAGGGTGAATAGTTTGTGAAAGTGCCAAGTTATGCATCTCCATCGAGAGTGAGCTGCTGCTCGGTATCTGCAAGAAGAGAGCGCATCTTGTCTGGGTGTGCATTGTACAGTGAGTGCTATGATTGTGGCGATTGCTAACGATGCACTGACCCAATCCGTCACCGCGTCACCGCTCCGGAGATAGCCATCGACGGTCTCATCGTCTTGGACTCGACCACCGCTAGGCCAATCGTGCAGACTTCCTTTCGCTCTTTTCGCCCCCGTATCCACTTTTTCACATCAACTCCTACAGCAGCGCCCTCGCAAGGCCGTTCGTCCAGAATATGTTGACTCGGTTCTTCTCGCGTGACCCTCCAGGATCTTCAGCATCACTCTCTCACTTTCTCGTGTCCCGTTTCTGGAGCCGGACATGTGTGTTGTGTAACTACGTACTAAACGACGAACTCACGTCCCGCGCAAGCTATATGCGTTCACCCTGAACATCCCATCGAATACTTCAGAGAAGTAACTGCCCCAGTGCTCAGGGACAACTTTGATATTGTTCATAAACTCCTCGAGGAGACCATAGATGCTGGTGGGCACTCCCTCACAACGGCCTCAAACGCGCTGCGCCATATTGCCCTTCCTTCCCTGCCTCATCCTGCCTCTCCTCCGTACAACTAGTAGACTCAACCGTTCATGCAGGAGCGGGACCATCATCACGAGCAGCGTTCTCGGCAAGGTCGATGTAAACTGCAAGCTCTCCGGTGCTCCTTTCCTGGCCTCCATACCCCTGCGAGTTCTCCACTTAACACGCGAGCAGGAACACCTGACCTACTTCTCACGTTGACCTATTCACACACCATCTCTGGGCCGTCCTTCCATCCCTGTGTCCGGTTCGTACTCACCTGATTTGTCTCTTCCTCGCTCTGACTGACGAGCGGTCGCAACACAGACTAAACCGCTTTGCGCAATCAAGCGCTCTCCTTCGTCCGGCCGGACGGCCGTTTCACGCTCATGGAACACCTTTGCGGCTCCTCGCCAAGCAATACCGTTCTCGCTGCGTGCGTCGCTCTCCATCATCGCCGACCACGGCGGTCCGTCTTTCCTCCCAGCTCCGAGCAACCATCTAACCACTAACATACCCGCAACAGGCTCGTTCGAGGTGTAGTTCACCTCGCGCGCAGACGCGCTC